>SNVD02003459.1:0-17924 GCA_013180625.2 Boswellia sacra
CCTAAGACCAACTGGTTTGGGAGCTATTGGCCCAAAACTCGCTACATGGATTAAGGAGAAAGCTTAATGGGATTGAACATTGCACTATCCATAAGTTTCTAAGCAAAAATAAAGCATCGGCAACCCGAGTCGTTAAGCTCGAAGGGGTGTCTTAACACCTAATGCCCTAAGGTCAACTGGTCTGGAGCCATTAGCCTAAGGCTCGCTACATGGGTTAAAGATGCATTCTTTCAAAAAAAAAATAACACATATATATATAAAATAAATGAATGTCCCCTACCTAAAGTTGTTAGCCTTAACAAATATTAGAACTGATATGACTTCTTTCTAATAAGCCCCATAGTCATGTGTTGACTGAGGACAAAAAGGGGGTTTATTGATATCTTGACTGAAGGGTACATGAGTCATAAAAAAAAAATAATAATTGGTTGAGAGTTTGTTTATTTGGATAAAATCAAGGAGAATGCAATAATGACCACCTTGGATGTAAAATTCTATAAATCACTTCTAAATAATAACGCATTAATTGCTAGGGACTAGCAATAAGCTAGTTGGGGGGTGTGATGAACACTTAAATATGCATGTTTAATAAGAGTTTAGTTCATCATATTGCATTAATAGTGTCATTAAATTCCTCAACTTAAGCATATTTGTAGCATTTGCATCTTTGGAATTAATTTCTCTTAATTTTGGTTTGTTACAGGTTCAGTAAAATGGGCATATCTCTCTATTTATAGATCATAATGGTGCAATTCTTAATGTTTTGGAAAGCTGATTTAATTGTCTACAAGATTGCATTTCACAAACATCATCAAATTCGGGCTCTTAGTGGACCAAAATTGGGCTTGAAGTGAACCCATCTACAGTCTCGGCCCAGTCTGACCAGGGCTCAGTATTTGGACCATATCTCTCAAAATACGTATCCAAATTGTGCAAATCAATATGTTATAGAAAGCTGAGAGAAATATCTACAACTTTCATGAAGACATGTGATTAAAATTCACAACATTTTGATGTCAAAATTGATGGTCAAAGTCGGTGCCTAATGATCCCAATTGTCAAAGATATTTTCAACTAATATTTGACAATTATGCCCTTGTAATTTGACAAGTTTGCCCCTGGATGTATCTATAAATAGAGGTGTCTTGTGACCCATTACGGCATCTTGGCCTTGGCTGAAACATTTTGGCTTTGGCTAGGATCTTGTATTGTGTGTTTATGTTATTAATGAATTTCCTTTTTCTTGCATTTTATTTTCTTTCTATTATAATGTTCTTCTAATTTCTCTTTTGCTAAGGTGAAAGGGTGAAACCCTTGATATGAGAATAAGTATTCTCTAACCCTTAATATGTGCTTAATAATCTTAATCTTATAATGTTTATTCAATATGATTTATATTTAATTTCTTAATCAATCTTGACACCACTCGTAAAGTGGAGGTCTTGATCCCTGGTCGACAATCCTTGGCACATCAAATGCTTGGATCCTTTCTAGATGATGTATGGTTCTTCCTTACCGACACGAATCTAGTTAGGAACCTTGATTTGTTGTAGACATATGGTGATTGGCACATTGGATGCTTGAACCCATTTACAAGAAGTGGTATAAATATTGGTAATGAAACAAATATAATTCATATAACTAAAATGGGTTAATTATCCTTATTTGAAATATCAAGGGCGGATCCCCTAACCTTAGCCTTCATTGTTATTGTGTTAATTCCTCTTGTATTTTAATTATTCTATTGTTTATGAACTTTTTATTTTACTATGGTAGGTTCTACCACCTTATGAAATTGTTCTTTAATTTACTATGGTTGGTTATACCACCTATTTCCATGGATGGTTTTACCTCCTCTTGCTTTTTGTTTTATATTTGAATGGTCGGTAATACCGTCTACCATCTTACATATTTATTGATATTATCTTGTCATTTCTTTGAATTATTCATATCATATTTGCTTATCTTATAATTTGTAACGCTAAAATTCCCTTCCTCGTGGATCGACCTCGGTCTCACCGGGATTATTACTTTGACACTCCTATACTTGCGAGACAATCCTTTTTCGGATGTGTCAGGCTTCTTCTTTGTGGCCACCTTTCTAGTGGACCTTTCTTTTAGCTCTCTTGGCCCTACTCGATCTACTTTTTTCAAGAGAGTTTGTGACTTGGTCTTCAGTCAAGCTTGACCCAATCATATGGCCGTTAGAGGAGGTACTCGATTGTAATTTTGTTGTGGATTCCTTCTCGTATTGGGCTCATACGTCTTTGGTTAAGAAATCTGGCCTTGTCAATCAAATCTTGGATCTTATGAGGAAGACGAGTGTGATCATTAGTCTTATGCCACTTGTTGGAATGCACACTTCTCGTGATGCCTCTAATTCCTTGGCAATGGATTCGAAAGCTCTCTTAGTGACAATGGCTGTAAGATGCCTTCGACTCTTAATCTTGCAAAGATCTTGGACCATGGTCTCCCCAAACAATTGAACTTCTTTTGTGGGGTGACCGCTTTCACCTCTATGTGCTTCGTGCTAGACCCACTAGCTTGGTGATACTGCCCTTGACTTCTTCTAAAGTAGCTATTGTTGCTTCTTTTCTACATGGCCTCCAAATCTTTCTTTTAAATACCTGAATCATACAAGTCTCCAAATGTTTTGATAGGGAAGCCTGCAAGCCTATCACTAATGAAAGCATGGGCTCCATTGATTACCATGCGGACCTGGTCCTACTCTACAAGCTTGGTTGTCATCTTGGCAGCTTTGGCCCTCAAAGGGACTAGATACTCTGAGAAGGTCATGTTGGGCTTTTGACACGTCGTCCCTAAATCTCTCAAGGTTATCCCTAGTGGGGTATTATAGCGGTACTATTCTACAAAAGTGTTGTGATGCAAGGATTAAAAATATCAATATGAGCTATTAGAATTCGGTATTCCAATCAGAATCAATTTCTCTTATCCCCAGTGGAGTAGCCACTATGAACGGGACTTTCATCCCTCCAGAGCGTTTACGACCACGACACTATGTCAAAGTCCCTTTCAAGGCTTAAGAGAACACAAACGAGTCGTGGGCACGTATGGAGAAATAGAGTCGCCACCCAATTATTCAATTGGGAATGAATGGAGGCAATTTGATCCCTCACTTTCGGACGTAAACTACCCTCATCCATTTAGAGATGGGTTTGGGAAGTTAGGTGCAAGCCATTCGCTTCACCCAAGTCAAAATCCAGCCTTCACTAGGGTATACTAAATAAAAATATCTCATATTGACATACAGTCCACTTAAGTTATTGATTTTATGCACACATTCCATTTTTATCTTCATTTAAACATGTGAGGTGATTCTTCAATCATTGTAGTTGTATATTCATACATAGAAAGAGGAGGAGAATGGAATTACATTTCTATCAAACATGGGGGAAGGGGAAGAGGATTGCATTACTTTGTTCTGCAACAACAAAATAAATTTTATAAACAATACATTCATCCAATTATAAGTGATGGTCTCTCCCCATCAATTTGAGTCCACCACCACTTCATGGCATCATACAATAGCATCACACAATAGCACTTCTAAACATGGTATATTCATAGCATATTAACATTTTCATAAATCAATTAATTCAATACAAAGCCATAACTAGTACCATGGCATTCTAGCCTAGATTTGATAATTCTATCATAGTAATTCAACCCATTGCTATTCTAGCACAATTCATATTATTATGGCATTTCTAGCCTAAACATGGTTGTCATCGCATATTATAGCCTAATTCAAACAATTAAAGTCAAACAAGGCTCTTCTAGCCCAATCAAAGCATTGAAAGGGTAATTTGGTAATTCTTACCTATTTTATGCTATTTTTTCATAATATATATCAAAGCAAATATAAATTCTTTTGGCATTATTCTAATCATGTGCTCTTGAACATGATTCCAGATATGTGCTCTTAAGCATTATTCTAAGTATTCACGAAGAAAAAAAAAATTTATAAACATGCTTCTAATAAAGAAGGGAAAGTGGACTTACCTGATTACGCTTATCCATCTCGCAAAATAAACAAAAGAGTTAAACAATTCATAAAACCCTAAACATACTTCTAAGATTAAATTAAATCCTAAACATGCTTATTGTAAGCAAAATAAACCCTAATCATGCTTAATTCTAAACAAGAAAAGCAAACAAGAAAATAGGAGAAGAAGAGATGACTGCTCTCAAAACATACCCTTTCTGGGTTTAGAGCAATAAAACATCTAAAAATCTATAAACTTGAAAAGACTTCTCAAATTCTCGAGCGTCTTTTCAAGAGGGAGAAGAAATGATTGTTCTTAATAATCTGTGTGTCTCGCAAAGTGGAAAGGGGGTTGTTTATGTAGAAAAGGGCTGAAGCTGAAAAAGGAAGCAAAGAAATAAAAAAAAAAGAAGGTATTAATTAAAAAAATCCAAAATTAGGGGACCAAAAGCTGAGCAACTATTGGCAAAATGTCAAGCGGATGTTGTTTACCAGCCGGGCGACTGTTCGATTCGGTCTTTTCTATTTTGGCACTTTGCAGTATAGTCCCTTATGACCTTTGTTTGTTTGATCATGCATAACTTTTTGAGTTCAACTCTGATTCATAATCTGTAAATTTATGCAAAAACTAGACATCTACAGCTTCACAATGGTCTATGACTGATCAGTAAATTCCTTCTAGATTAATTTCTGTGATTTTTTTAATTCACATGTTAGTTTTCGAGATGTTTCATCGATTCTTTTGACCTTTCTTTTCCTGGCTTCCAAGGGCATTTTGATAATTTTTATTACTTGACATTCATCTTCCTTTCATCACCGAGACTTAAAATTTGAGTGTCTATGCTCATGATAATTTGTTTCCCCCTCAACTTTTGATTGATCACTGTATGAACCAACTTTCTTAGTTATGTCAAACATAACTTGTTTATCTCTGTCAATTAGTTCCAGAGAATGTAATAAAAATTGCTTGAGGGTTTTTCTTGATCTGAATCTGCTTCTAAATCATCATCACTCCAAGTCACACTCATGCCTTTATCTTTTCTCTTCTTGTAATTTGGACACTCAGTTTGAATCTGTTCAAAACCTTTCCACTCAAAACACTGCATTTGCCCTTTTTGTCAAACTTCTCAATCTTTTCTTTATTCTTCTTTGCTGGTTCTTTAAAAATAATTTGGCGTCATAACATTTTGACTTTTAAGGCTTCACTAAATCCTTCTTTTCGTAATTCTTCTTCATAAACTTGACAAACTTTTTTGCATAAGAGCAAATTCTTTATCATCCGTATCATTAATTTCTTTGTTCTCTGAAGTAGCAGATAAAACAATGCTTTTACCCTTCTTTCTTGTCCTTAGGCCTATCTCATATGCTTGTAAGGAGCATAATAGCTCATCAACTCTCATCATTTTGATGTTGTGACTCTCTTCAATGGTAGTGATTTTAAGGTAAAATTTATCTGGTAAAGATCTCAAAATCTTTCCTATATTTTGAGCATCAGAATATTCTTTGCCAAACATATAAGTAGTATTAGTAATTTCATAGATTTCGGTATGAAAATCACTATAGATTTATCTTCTTCCATATCTCAAATATTGATCAAAGTGAGAAGTTTAAAATCTTTTACCTTTTCAGTACCTTCATGTCTTAGCTCAAGGATATCCCAAGCTTGTTTTGCTGTGGTGCATTTCCAAAGAAGTCCAGACTGTTTCATGCTGATAGCATTCATAATGGCATTAAGTCCTTTTGTGTTCTAACTGGACAATCTATACTTAGCTTCAGACCATTTAGATTGAGGCTTTTCCTCTTGTTCTTCTTTTTGATGTTGGAGGTCTCCAACCATGAATAATGCTGGCCTAAACTCGATCAACAATTGATTTTAAAAAATTCGCATCTTTACTTTCCAATATGCATAATGTCCATCTTTAAGCAATGGTGGTTGATTAACAGGTCCTTTATTTCTCTATCTTTCCATATCTACAAAATAAATTTGATCCATACTTGTATGTGAGTGTACCTACTATGATACCAATTGTTAGTTGTAGCAGTTATGGATAGTTAACACAAACATAATTGAAAATAATTAAGAAAGACGGAACAGAAAAGTTTACGTGGTTCGGCTATAAACTAGCCTACATCTATAGGCAACAAGAGTTGCAATCCATTATGTTATATTTGTTTACACTCAGATTAGGACTCTTTATAATGGTAAAAATTTGCTCACTCACTAACCTAATCTATGCAAACTTAATTAACCTCGATGGCAACCATAATCCTTCACACACTCTTTTGGTGTTGCACTTCACAAATATAACTGCCTTAATTACACTAGTTTTGTCAGACATAGCCAATGTGATTGTTACAGACTTATGTAATCACTCAACTCACTTAAGCTTACATAACTCTAATAACACTCACAAATTAGACTTGTATACATCTTCAACACATATGACTCATACACAATCTAAACTCACAAAAAGCTTCAAGCTTTTACACTGAATAACATACTCGAGTATTTCTTCTCGATTCTTGTTCTATCCAAGTCTTGAACATGTGTGTTCTTTATATAAGCTAAGTAGACAGCTATATAAAGTGCTTATCTTTATCATAAAAACCTATAATTATCTCAGTGAAAAAGTTTAGATAAAGATTAATAACAAATAGGAAGTTATTATGGGCAAGAGGTGGGGCTTCCAGCCTGGTCCAAGCGATTACAACCACGACACTATTGCCAAGGCCTGTCAACATGGGGCTACCATAGAATAAGTCACAAGGACAAGTCTTGGAGGTCATCGGAGTTGCCACCCCGGTAACTAATAATGGTAAATAGTTAGATGACGATAACCGATCCCTTGTTTTGGGACCTAACTATCAATCATCCTTTCAGAGTCAGGTTTGGGAAGTTAGGTATGGATCTTTGATCTACGTGGACAAAGTTTGCCCTTACTAGGGTCTATGAAATTTGAGGTTTTAATTGATCAATTGCTATTTATGCTAATCCTAGATTTCTTTTCATGCATAAAACTAATTTTATCTTGAATTATGACATGCGCATTGTGGCAATTCATAAGCATTCATCAAGATAAAGTACAAGAATACACAAGGAAGGGGATTATGATCATAAATAAGTGCAGTGAGAACAAAAATGCAGGAAGCCAGTGCCCAAAAAAGTAAATTTACAATCTTATTTCCCATGCTGAGCTCAACGGGCCTACCATTGGAAAGTGGATCTGCCACCACGCATTATGGCTCCATCCACCATCTAGTCACCCTTATGCTCATCTATCTACACAATATTAGGTTCCTCACCATTAGTGTGGGTCTACCCGACCCAACTGGCATTAATTCATCTCAATAAGAAAGAAAATAAAGTAGATGTAATGGTTAGGATAATGATAAAGTAAGTAGGACAGATGTTATTGTGAAGTGGTGAGCATGCGTTGTCCATGAGTCTGGTAATGTGACACGCCATATAGTCCATTTGATTATCCATTTATTGACTTAAATAGAGTCCAATACATTTTGATGGACTGCGATGGATCACTACTCATGAATTGAATAGTATTCGTAAAATTAATTTGGATAGCCGTTTATGATTTAAATGGTATCCCTCATATGGTGATAAAAATAGAGTAAGAGACGATAAAGAAAGGTAAAATAAAAGTAAAGTACAAAAGTGTAAAGTGCGATAATGTAAACTGTGACAATGTAAAGGTGCAATAAATTAAATGAGCAATAAAGTAAATTACGATAAAAATGGAAAACAATAAGGTAAATGAGTGCGAAAAGTAAAACGTAGAGAAATAAAAGCATGATAAAGTAAATAATGAAAAAATAAATGGCAATAAAGACAACAGTGTAGTAAAGTAAATAAGTGAAAATAGAAGCGAGAAAAGATAAAATGAATGGTGAATGTTAAAACAGAATCATGCTTGAGTGATGGTTTCCCATCGGCCATCACCAATCCACCGCCACTCATCCATATTAGCCTAATCTATTCTAAACACGAAATGTAAAAGTGGTAAGACAAAAATGGAAATATGGTGATTTGCCCTCAGGTTGTACTGAATGTCGAGTGTTTGTGTTGGTATGTTCGAAAATCAGTTGAAAATTAGGAAGGGTGTGTAAGGTTTTGAAGGAGAAAGGGCTTGAAATGTGTCTGGTGGGCATGCATCTATGAAAATTTCAAAGGAGAGGGGTTGAAAATAAAATGAAGGGCTAAAGTGAAATGTTATAGACTTGGACGAGAATCTAGGTGAACAGTTGATCCCCAAATGTTGAGGAGTGTCTTCGATTTATAGAAAATAGAGAAGGGAGCGCGGCATGCCAGGCGTTGTTTCAGAACCATCCATACCCCCCCCCCCCCCCCCCCCCCCCCAAACAAAAAAAAAAAAAAATCAAAAACCATTTTCAGATGCCATGCTTGTTGCTTCAGAAGTTGCCCTCCTCCTTCATGCGTGCGTGTGTCCGTCCTTCACATGTGGTCCAATTTCACATTTAGATGCAAACATTTTTGGGCTTTTGGGCTTTTTGGGTCTCTATACTAGGTATTTGGGCCAACTTGGCCTATTTTGATTTTTTTGTGGGTTTTTATGTATGTGAGCTTTTGTTTTGGGTACGTTTTAGGTGTTAGGGTACTTTTAGTCCGTTTTTCAAGTCAATGGTCCATATCACTTAATATTTGTTCAGTTCTTGTCATCGGGCCAAATCTCCTCATTGTTGGGTTCGAACTATAAGCACAAAATCAATGCTATAGTTTTACCCCCTACTTTAGGGAGCTTTGTGGAATGCAAACATTGATAAAGTATATTGTATGTATACTTACCTGGCTCAGTGTTTGGTTTTGATCGTTTTACACCTTTTGGTGACCAAGCGACCATTGTTGATAGAGTTGCGTCTCATGACGGCTTTCTGTCTGCATCTCATGATGACTAGTTATGTCTCAGTCTAATCGCGTCTCACAATGGCTCTTTATTGTGCCCTATTTGATTGCATCTTACGACAACTCTCATTGTAGCTTGTCTGATTGCGTCTCATGACGACTCTGATTGCATCATGCTTGATTGCATCTTGTGATGAGTCTACTTGCATCTGGCTGATTGCGTCTCATGGTAGCTCTGATTGTATCTTGTCTTGGTCTGATTGCATCTCGTGATGCTCTGATTGTATCCTGCTTGATCGCGTTTCATGATGGCTATGCTTGCATCTTGCCTGATTGCCTCTCCTAGCGACTTTGGTTGCACCTTCACTTGATTACTTCTCGTGACAGATCTGATCACGTCTTGTTTGAATTCCACTGGAGATTTGGCTTTGATTGCTACTCGATTCCAAGCTCTATCAGGGATTGATTTTGGACTCTGCTAAGGATTTGGCTTTGACTGCTATTTGATTTTAGGCTCATTCAGGGATTGATTTTGGACTCTGTTGGGGATTTCCTTTGATTCTTGGTTGAGGTCTTGATTTGTTATAGGATAATCCTTATGTTTGCTCTACTGGGGAATCACGTTTGTGATGCGTGTGTTGAGCTTCGCTTTTGCAAGGATCACATCCATAGTGTTAGATAGACTCATTGAGATTCTAAATTCTACATCTGGTGTGCTGATATGCTTTTGGCGTGTTTTAGTTCCGCTGGGAGTCCCTAGTTACTGATACAGTTGAGATCTAAGCATTCGTCATGTTTTCTGAGGTATTAGTGTTGTACATACATTTCTTAGGGGTATTTGCGTAATTATTGTGGCCTCTAAAGGTGTTTGTGTAGTTTCCATGTAACGGTATCCTGGTAATTTTAAGTGGGGGTATCTTGGTAATTACATAGTAGAAAGGTCTTTCAGTAATTTGGATTAAGGAGATGTCTTTGAAATTGTGCAAGAGAGGCCAAAAGGTAATTGGACAGAAGGGGTTTGAAGGAAATTAGTTGGGGGGTCTGTGAATGAGGCTTTCATCTCGCTAGATCATTTGCGACCACGAGACTATGTCAAAGCCTCTTTCGAGACTCAAAGGAACATAAATGAGCCATAGGCACATCTGGAGAATAGAGTTACCAGCCAATTATTCAATTAGGAATGAATGGGAGCAATTCGATCCTTTGCTTCGGGACCTAAACTACCCTCACTCCTTTAGAGATGGATTCAAGAAGTTAGGTATGAGCCATTTGCCTCACCCAGATCTGACTTTGACCTCCACTAGGGTATACTAAATAAAAATAGCTTAAGTTATTATATAGTCAGTTGTTCATTTTATGCATACAATATTCATTTTATCTTCATTAAAACATGTGAGGCATATCCAACCAATAGTAATTATATATTCATACAAAGAAAGAGGGAGGAGAATAGAGTTACATTCCTTTTCAAACATGGGGGAATGGGGATAGGATTACATTGTTCTTTAACAATAAAGTAAATTCGACTTCTAACACTTCAAATATAGCATTCATATAAATCAAGTATTTAATAATGGGAAGCATATTCATGCATATTAAATATTCAATATATTCAAATTAATTTGAGACTCGATAAACAAGGAATTCCTCACCATCATATGTGAGTCTATTCAATGTGTATCAAGCCTCTACAAACATATATTCATTCATTTTAGTCATAGTCCCTCAACATCAATGTGAGTTCATTACCACTTTATGGCATCATACAATCATAATTTATCATTCATATTTCTAGTCATGGTAATTATCTAAAATTAAATCAATCAATCAATTAAAATTCAATACAAAGCCATAATCTAGAATCATGACACTTTTGCGTAGATTTGATAATTCTATCATGGTAATTGTACCTATTGCTAGTATCGCATAATTCATAACAATTTATAGTATCATGGGATTTCTAGCCTAAGCATGACAATTGTAGTCTAATTTAATCAATCGATATCAAACATAGCTATTCTAGCCCAATTCAAGCACTCAAGGGTAAACATGGTAACTCTTACTTATTCTATGCTATTTCCTAGCGTGCTTCAAAAATCATAAGTCTTCCTAGAATGATTCTGATAAGTGTCTATTTATATATCATTTTCATATCAATTTGTCCATGTTTCGTTGCTATATTCCTTGGTATTTTTATGTTTTTGTGTGGTTTTGATGTTTGTAGGAGTTTTGGAGCAACTTGCACAAAAATGGAGTAAAACCCTTCATTTTCACCTCTGCTAGTCAACCATCTTCTCGGATTTAATTGTATTGATATACAATGAACCCGATGACATATCATATACCTTGAAAAGCTCTCGAAGTCTACTTTTTGGAGAAATTTACGGTTTATGAATCCATTCAGTGTACCGAAAGTTGTAATCAAAACAGTGTGAGAAGTGTAGAAATGTAATTCCACACATCACTGTAGCATGTATAATACGGGACACTGTAGCACGTTACTGTAGCAGAGTATTTAAACACATTTTAGGGTTTTATTTTCATAACTTGAAGAGGGGAGAACGTGGTGGAGGCTGCAGCTCTGGAATTCTTTCATCTCTTGGAGTTCTTGAAGGAGAAAGGAAGCTTGGAAAGAGGAAGAACTACAATCCAAAGAGAATTACATCAAATTTGCTAAGTTTTTCCCTTCCCTTTCATTTTCTGGAATGTCTCCATGTTGTATTGTATTTACCACGTTCTTAAACATGTGTAACTGAATCTGAATTGGTTGAGGGTGATTTCAAAGCCCTTGATATGGATTTTGTGAGTTGATTGTGTAAGAAATTGTTATCCAATTCTCTAATTGAAGTTGCTTGTATTTTCCCATGTCTAATGCTTATGATTGCTTGCTGATTGTATTTGGGTGGCCAACTGAATATAATCTGGATATTGTCTATTGCTAGACTAGAAATCTTGATCCGTAATTGTCTTGAATTTCTAATCCTTAGTAGCAAAATTGTGATCAGAGATTGCAATTGGAGAATACAACCTAAGTTAAATAATCCGAGCTTGTGTGTTTATTGCTTAGATCAACCTATCTTTCTTATCGTAATGCATCCATTGAATTAAATTTAGAGAGCTTGTTCTAGGTTGTTTAATGGATAGAGATTAAATAAAGAGCCTGTTTTGTTTAACAACAAAGTAAGGAAAGATTGGGATAACAGAGCTTGTTGTTATCTACGGTTGATAATTTCAATGGTGTAATTGGATGACAATTCTACAATTAATTCGCAAATCCATATCTTGTGGTAGAGAAGGATCCCTTAACCAGGTTTCTCTCATTGATTTTTCACTCAAATTAACTTTCTGTTTTGTTATTCTTTACTTGCATTAATATTTCATCTAGTTAATCAATCAACAAAACCCCCCTCATTTAGTTTATTGTTGCTTTCGAATAACAAATTCAATTAGAATCAATCCTCGTGGGAACGATATCTTACTCATCACTTTATTACTTGTGCGACTAGTATACTTGCTAGTTTCGAACGCATCAAGTTTTTGGCGCCGTTGCCGGGGATTGATTTTCTATCGATTTGTTATTTTGTTTTCATTGTTGATTCATATTTTCTTTGTTTTTCTTTTCTGATTGTTTGTGTTTAGACAACATGGCAGTAAACTTCTATCAATTCAGTAGCGGATTTGAGCCACAAGTACCATGGAGAGTAAATGAGGTAAGCACTCCGAACATTGAACAACAACTTTCTGAGCTAACCTCTCTTGTGGAAAACATGGCTGTAGGAGATATACAAAAATCTTATGAATGTGGGATATATTCTACGATGGAGCATCCAATCGACATGTATCCAACTTTACAAGAAGAATATATGGAACAAGCCAATGCCATGGGTGGATTTCCAGGACAAACGAGGCAATGGTATGATCCTTTCTCTAGCACTTACAATGCTGGATGGGAAGATCAACATAATTTCAGTTACTGGAATCATCAACCAATCACTCCAAATGTGATACCAAATCGGCAACAAAGTTTCAATCAACCTAGAGTGCAGCAACCATTTCAAATGCAACCACCACCAATGCCACATCCAGCACCGCAACCAGCTTCACAAAACTCAGGTATGTCACTCCAGGATATTGTTAATGCACTTGCCACTAACACAATGCAATTCCAGCAGGAAACTGGGGCAAGTATCCAAACCTGGCAAATCAAATGGGACAATTGGCTACTAGCATGAGCAAATTCGAGGGCCAAGACTCAGAAAAATTATCTTCTCAAACGGTGATCAATCCAAGCGAGACTGCTTGTGTGATAACTTTGCAAAATGGAGAGCAATTAGATGTCCTGCCAAAGAAATCACAAACTGATGAAGAAGATGACACCACTTCCACCATGAACAAAACACTGACTTCTCAGTAAATCCTATAACTCCCATTCCTTCATATGTTTCTCCTCCACTTTTTCCTAGTAGATTTGCAAAATCGAAGGAGGAACAAGAAAAAGAAATCCTAGAAACTTTTGCAAAATCGAGGTAAATGTACCCTTCTGGATTTATCGAGCAAGTACCTCATTATACAAAATGTTTCAAGGAGTATGCACCAACAAGAGAAATTTAAAAAGGAAATAGAAAGTAAGTGTGGGGGAAAATGTTTCAGCTGTATTGCAAAGAAAAATTCCTCCGAAATGCAAAGATCCAGGTACTTCACCATTCCATGCACCATTGGTAATACCAAGTTTGAAAGAGCTATGTTAGATTTAGAAGCATCTATTAATGTCATGCCATATTCTATTTATGCTTCTTTAAATCTTGGACCTTTTTGCGGAAACTGATATTACCATTCAACTTACCAAAAGTGTTGTGGAAGATGTGCTTGTGCAGGTGAATCAATTGGTTTTCCCAGCAAACTTCTATATCCTTGAAATAGAGGATGAGACATCCCCTAATCCAACACCGATTCTTTTAGGGAGATCATTCTTGAAAACCTGCTAGAACCAAGATTGATGTTCATGATGGCACTCTGACCATAGAGTTTGATGGCAAGGTGATGTGTTTTAATATTTTTGAGGAAATGAGGTACTCTAATGACTTACATTCTGTTTTTGCAATTGACGTTATTGATTATTTGCCACAACAATGTTTTGATTTAACTCGCAAGAATAGAGTGGATGTTGCTATTAGTGAACACATAAGGATAGAAAGTTTCAAAGAACCAAGAAAGCTGATACAAGTGTCTAAAGAAGTGGAGAAAGCTGTGACAAGCTTGGATGAGACTAGAGCTATCACCACAAATAGGTATGATGTTTCGTACATTGAATTGCCTTTATCTAATGAGAAACTTCTTCCTTCTGTGATGAAAGCCAATACCTTGGAGCTTAAGTCACTTCCAGATCATTTGAATTATGGATTCTTGGGTGAGAATGATACTTTGCGAGTTACAATGGAAATGGGCCTTGCACGAATACAAGAAGAGAAACTCGTCTGAATACTTACAGACCACAAACTAGCTATTGAGTGGACAATTGTTGACATCCAAGGCCCATCCATATGCATTGACCGTATCTTGTTAGAAGAGGGATCCAAGCCCATTAGAGAAGCACAACGGAAATTGGATCCTCCCATGATGGAACAACGTCGGGCTGAGGACGTTAAACCAAGCGCTTATTGGGAGGCAACCCAATGTTTTTGAAAAATAAAAAAAAGAAGAAAAGAAAAATAAAATGAGGTAATAATGATCGATTTTTTTGTCTCGAGGAGATTCCTTTCGTAGGCCATCAAATTGATCAGGTTTTATCTCTCTTTGCCATCTGTCTCATTTGTTTTTATATTTTTTACTTGTTTTTTGACTTTTGTTTGCTATTGTGTTGTTATCTCTTTTATGTGTCTTTAGTTTCGTTTTCTGCTCTTTTCTTTTCCTTTCTTTTGTTTTTTACTCTCTCGATTACTTTGTGCTCTTGAGCTCAATTTGTTGCAGCAGCTTGTGGAACATCCAAACCGGCAAAGCGACAAAACCATTGCCCGACAGGTTTGGAAACCGTGCATAATCCTGGGAGTAGGAATCAAACTCAATCGCTTTATCGGTAATATCTCTCCTTTTCTTCTCTTCAATGGATGCTGATATCTTTCTATCGAACCTTCGTAAATATTTCCCTTCACTTCCTCAAAATGCTGTGTTTAAAATTTATAAAGTACGGATGACTAGACTTTGGGCATTGATGCTCCTAAATGTCCCTGCTGATATCCTATGGCTTATCGAAGCCAAGGTGAGATTGTCCGGTGAGCCGGACATTAATCTCGCAAAATACATGCCTGGTCTAGGAAAGAGCTACTACGCCAAGAGGCGAAGAGCGAAACGGTTACAAGTATTTTATAAATGTGCTAGATGGAATTGTAACCAGACTTGTCGTTCATTAGGTTTTGCGTCCAGGAATCGAGAAGATAAACTTTCATTTATTAAGAATGGTTTGAGTAATGAGTCGCTGGATAATGTTTCGTTAACTCTCGAGTCACATTCTTGTGGACTTGTTCAGCGTGAATTGCTTAATCTATGGACACAATTTCGTGATGAATTGCAGTGTTATAGTCTAGGGAATCTCACTAAAAACGACCCTGTTTGCCAGTTTATAAGAAAACTGGATGGGAAGCAAATCCCCGACTCATAGAAGGCGTTTCAGCCGTTACTGGACGTAAAACCAGAGGAAGATGTGAGCCACAATCACAACTAATTGTATATTTGAATGTGTGTTGTTGTTGTCGAATTTTATTTCTTTCTTGTTTCGTTTGATCTGATTATCCATGTTGTTTTTTGTGTTGTTGTTGTTTGTTGATTTTGTTTGTTTTAATTTCAAGTTTTCTTTTTGACAAACCAGATGACTACCCCATGATATAAGCACACGTGGAAGACAAGTGTGGAGGGTTTGTCAACCTCCGCCGAAAGTATATCTTTACTTTTCATGCTTCACACGGCTCAACAGTGTGGAGGGTTTTTCAACCTCCGCGAAAATGTGTATCTCACATTTTTCTCATGTTTTCATGTGGGAGCATTGGTGGCGTTTTTCTGTCAAAAACCCCGCCGAAAGTAGATGTCCATTTTTCATGCTTCACGTGGGAGACAAGTGTGTAGGTTTTGTCAAACCGTGCTGAAAGAATATCTCATTTTTTCAAATCTTGGGCCGATAAATCTGCATCGAGCAACCCCCACCGAAAGTATGTCCCCATGTTTCAAAATTTGAGAGTTTTATGGGTGTATATATACATTCTGCATATTTTCATATGTCATTCCATAACTTGTCTTGCAATTGAAAAGCATAATATCTAACGTGTCTTACACAAGATTAGAGCACTTGTAGAAATGGAGAAAACACCCAGTCGGCGATTCCGCAATATATGCGTATTTTGCGGATCGCAATTTGGTAAAGATGGAGAGTTTACCACAGCAGCTCTTGATCTTGGTAGGACATTAGCTGCGAGGGTTATTCATTTGATTTCATCGAGCGTTATCTTGGGTTAATGGGGTGTGTGTTCCGACAGCTGCATTGATGAACACTTAAATATGCATGTTTAATAAGACTTTAGTTCATCATATTGCATTAATAGTGTCATTAAATTCCTCAACTTAAGCATATTTGTAGCATTTGCATCTTTGGAATTAATTTCTCTTAATTTTGGTTTTGGTACAGGTTCGGTAAAATGGGCATAACTCTCTATTTATAGATCAGAATGGTGCAATTCTTAATGTTTTGGAAAGCTGATTTAATTGTCTACAAGATTGCATTTCACAAGCATCATCAAATTCAGGCTCTTAGTGGACCAAAATTGGGCTTGAAGTGAACCCATCTACAGTCTCGGCCCAGTCTGACCAGGCCTCAGTATTTGGACCGTATCTCTCAAAATACGTATCCAAATTGTGCAAATCAATATATTCTAGAAAGCTGAGAGAAATATCTACAACTTTCATGAAGACATGTGATTAAAATTCACAACATTTCGATGTCAAAATTGATGGTCAAGGTCGGTGCCTAATGATCCCAATTGTCAAAGATATTTACAACTAATATTTGACAATTATGCCCTTATAATTTGACAAGTTTGCCCCTGGATGTATCTATAAATAGAGGTGTCTTGTGACCCATTACGGCATCTTGGCCTTGGCTGAAACATTTTGGCTTTGGCTAGGATCTTGTATTGTGTTTTGTGTGTTTATGTTATTAATGACTTTCCTTTTTCTTGCATTTTATTTTCTTTCTATTATAATGTTCTTCTAATTTCTCTTTTGCTAAGGTGAAAGGGTGAAACCCTTGATATGAGAATAAGGATTCTCAAACCCTTAATATGTGCTTAATAATCTTAATCTTATAATGTTTATTCAATATGATTTATATTTAATTTCTTAATCAATCTTGACACCACTCGTAGAGTGGAGGTCTTGATCCATTGTCGACAATCCTTGGCACATCAAATGCTTGGATCCTTTCTAGATGATGTATGGTTCTTCTTTACCGACACAAATCTAGTTAGGAACCTTGATTTGTTGTATACATATGGTGATTGGCATATTGGATGCTTGAACCCATTTACAAGAAGTGGTATAAATATTGGTAATGAAACTAATATAATTCATATAACTAAAATGGGTTAATTATCCTTATTTGAAATATCCAGGGCGGATCCCCTAACCTTAGCCTTCATTGTTATTGTGTTAATTCCTCTTGTATTTTAATTATTCTACTGTTTATGAACTTTTTATTTTATTTACTATGGTAGGTTCTACCACCTTATGAAATTGTTCTTTAATTTACTATGGTTGGTTATACCATCTATTTCCATGAATGGTTTTTACCTCCTCTTGCTTTTTGTTTTATATTTGAATGGTCGGTAATACCGCCTACCGTCTTACATATTTATTGATATTATCTTGTCATTTCTTTGAATTATTCATATCATATTTGCTTATCTTATAATTTATAACGCCAGAATCTCCTTCCTCGTGGATCGACCCCGGTCTCACCGGTTTTATTACTTCGACACTCCTATACTTGGGAGACAATCC
>SNVD02003460.1:0-178776 GCA_013180625.2 Boswellia sacra
GTTTGTGCAAATACTCTTATATAGTTTAATCTTAGGTTTTCAGTTACAATGGTCATCTTTCTTTTAATGAAAATAACATATCTTTAACAGATTTTTTTTCAAAAAATAAAAAATAAAAACTCATTTAATTACAATAATTTTTAAAATATTTGTCACTTTACAAATTTTTTATTTAGCACTCTTTTAAATAAGTGAGAAATATAAGTTGGTTCAAAAAGTCAACCACCATTTTGATTTTATTTCTCACTTTCGGTAACTTCATTTGTCATTTTTTAAGTAAATGACATGTATGTACATTAGGGAAAAAAAAAGCCTATTCTATTTTTCCTCATTCACTTTTTTATTTCCCTCGTATTCTTTCATGTTTTGTTCCTCCATCTTTTACCCTAGCCGCCAAAGCTTTCTTCCTCCCTCGCTGTCTCATCCTTCACTCACACCGATTTCTTCTCAAATCCCTCCTATTTTTTCACATTTCTTCTCAAATCAGTTTCATGGTAGCTAAAATCAGTCGCTTTTGTCTTAAATCGGTCATTGAAATCAGTTTCAATTTCTTCTCAGATTGATGTGAAATCGGTAGCTGTATTTTTGATATAAGTTATGGTTCTTTCTTCTCAAGCTCGTGAACTGCATCAAAGACCTTAAGCACAGCAGCAGCAGCGCCCACAGCACGGTTAATGTGGCTCCCAACGGCAGCAAGGGCTTCCTTGTTAGCACGAATTGGGCGGACTGCGGCCTCTAGGTAAGGTAATCTTTGGTTAATCTCATCTAATCTTGGTCCAGCTTTTCCAATAGCTACTCCTAAGGTAAGTTTTATTTCTTTAAAAGCAGTAATTAAACCAAATATTTGATCTACAGCATCCATTTTGAAACATTATAGCAACAAATAATTAACTTCTTGGCAGTTCAGACTCTCCACAACGTGGTTCTCCATAAACATGGGTGGGTATTTATTTGTTTTTAATTCTTTCACTCGATATACTCTTTCTTCTATTTTGTCCTTAAAAGTCTGATATTTTCACTATCTATTTGGTCTTTCGCATAAGGGTTATGTATCACTTGATGTAGATTTAACACTTGAATGAAATGAGAGCCTAACTATTTTTGCTTTTTATTTTGGGAAATCATGATCAGGAAATAAAATATTTTTTCAAGATATTCTTTTTGCTAGGTAACAAAAGAACCACATGGGTGTTTTTGAAGAAGGATTATTATTATACTTTGTATGATGATGGTTGAGAGAAAGGAAAGATGAAGAAAGAAGAGAAAGAGGGTATTTGTTACTTTTGATGATTTTAGTGGTCCAAATGTAGTAAAGCCATAAAGGCAGCAGCAATTTAATCATTACTTTTGAGTTTCTTCTTTATAAACAGTTGTATATTTGTTACCATTTCCCTTTTTCGCCAACGCCTGACTGGTATCTTATGGTAAACTTCAATTTCACACATAATCTATAATCTACCTGACTATATAGATTAAAAATTTGCATATGGATTGGACGGTATCCATTTGCGCTGTGTTGGTTTGTCAAAATAATGTCTAATAATGACCTCACCTCTTACATTTGCTTAACTTTTTTAACTGTATGTTAAAATGGTTAGGAGATTCAGATATTGAGTCTGATGGGAGCTTTATTGAAATTAGAAGAAATCTGATATTTTGTTTGGTACCTTAGGTTTTTAGATTGTCCTCAACAATTAATGTAGGTAAATTTTCGTTCTTTGGGATTAGCGGGAACGGCCTATTGGGTCTATGCCATAGTGAAGTTAAGTAGCCACTTAACACATTACTAAAAGCATGGTGTGAAAAATTACTATTTCTTGGCTTTTCAAAAAATGTTTATGGAGAACCACGTTGTGGAGAGTCTGAACTACCAAGAAGTTAATTATTTGTTGCTATAATGTTTCAAAATGGATGCCGTAGATCAAACATTTGGTTTAATTACTGCTTTTAAAGAAATATTTGGTCCATCTAATCTTCGATTTCTCTAAGCTTAGCTTCAATGCCTTCCTTGCAAATATCAAATTCTCAATGCTATGATTATTATTATCATTACTAACAACATTAGAATCATTATCAATGGCCTCTGCCATCTGAATCTGAAACCCTAGTTTTCCAAATCTTAATCTTGTTTTCAAGAATCTAGATTATGCTTTTGCTTCTAAAAACGATCCTGTCAATCTGTTTTGGATTAATCCAAGTACAAAGCAGCTGAAAATAACCAGGACTCATGTAAGAAGAAATCTTCATCTTCCTCACTTCCCAGTTTGAAGTAGTAACTTTTAGGCATTGCAAAACAAAATTTGACTTTAAGCTTTACTAATTTGGTTATTTGGAAGTTGGAAGCCGTAATAGCATAAAAAACTCTAATAATTTCTAGTGAAATTTCTTGAAATTAAATGGTCTTTGCCGGATTTTATCTTCTTGTTGTTGTGTGATGTTGGTTTCTTGATATAGTATGCTGCTTGTATGTTTCAGATCCTAAAAGTCTCTTTATTTATTTATTTTTTGAACAACTTTGGCGGGTATTTAGCCCGCCCTTTCTTATTTTTAATTTATGTATTTGATAGTTTAGTTCATAATGATTGATGGTTCATATTTTATATATATATTTATGTATTTTTAGATTAGAAGGCTTTTAGAGTATTATTGAGATGCTAAGAGGGTATATCTGATGATTTTATAGTGTGAATTTGTTGAATATATGAAAATATGAACTAGATCTATGATAAGCAACACCTAGCCTTTCAAACCATCGCCGATTTTGAATGCCAATGTCTTTATTGCCTCTAAAGCATGCCTGGTCAGCCCTTTAAATTTTATCTTTAATCTTTCTATTGTTTTGAATTTTGCTACTTAGCTTAACTCATTTTGTTGGAGAAAATTGTGAGATTATAAATTGTATAGTGATGGATATGGAATGTTACAAGATGATGCTTAGTTAAAGACTGTGAGCATTTGTAGGTACTTGGTGTTCAATAAAATGCAAGCTAATGAAATCCAGACCTCTTTAAGTTATCTTGTTTAAAGAAAGTTAGAGATATGTGTCTTATAAGACACTAGAGGGTATATCTGATGATTTTATAGTGTGAATTTGTTGAATATATGAAAATATGAACTAGATCTATGATAAGCAACACCTAGCCTTTCAAACCATCGCCGATTTTGAATGCCAATGTCTTTATTGCCTCTAAAGCATGGCTGGTCACCTTAAATTTTATCTTTAATCTTTCTATTGTTTTGAATTTTGCTACTTAGCTTAACTCATTCTGTTGAAGAAAATTGTGAGATTATAAATTGTATAGTGATGGATATGGAATGTTACAAGATGATGCTTAGTTAAAGACTGTGAGCATTTGTACATACTTGGTGTTCAATAAAATGCAAGCTAATGAAATCCAGACCTCTTTAAGTTTTCTTGTTTAAAGAAAGTTAGAGATATGTGTCTTATAAGACACTAGAGGGTATATCTGATGATTTTATAGTGTGAATTTGTTGAATATATGAAAATATGTACTAGATCTATGATAAGCAACACGTAGCCTTTCAAACCATCGCTGATTTTGAATGCCAATGTCTTTATTGCCTCTAAAGCATGCCTGGTCAGCCCCTTAAATTTTATCTTTAATCTTTCTATTGTTTTAAATTTTGCTACTTAGCTTAACTCATTCTGTTGGAGAAAATTGTGAGATTATAAATTGTATAGTGATGGATATGGAATGTTACAAGATGATGTTTAGTTAAAGACTGTGAGCATTTGTAGGTACTTGGTGTTCAATAAAATGCAAGCTAATGAAATCTAGACCTCTTTAAGTTTTCTTGTTTAAAGAAAGTTAGAGATATGTGTCTTATAAGACACTAGAGCAGTACTACAAGAGTTGAAATCCAAAATATATTTTTAATATTCTTCAACCTGATTCCACATATGCTCATGTTTGTGAAGCTATTTTTCTTTCTTTTACTTGTCACCTTATGAATTAACACATGCATGCTTAGGACAGCTTCCACAGGACTTGCTTCCCTTGCCAAGCCTACCTCTTTTTCTCACTACCTATTTCTTCACAAACGCAGCCTCTCCAGGTTCCTTTTATTAATTAATCAATTTATTTTTTAATACCATTTTGTTTAATGTTATTGTTTAGTTGTGAGCATTGAAAATATGCTAGAAGCTTTGATTAGGATTTCTTATGTGGGTTACAAGAATTTTTTAAATATTTGTTAGTTTAAAATTTTTCCAGTTTGGCAGTTTTATGAAAAAGTGAGGCATATAATCTTGTTCTAAAAGTCAAGCTCACATTTCAACCTTATTCAACACTTTTTGTCTTTTTTCATCCATATATTTATCATCCCATATATGTTATCTTCGCTCATTCCTTCTTTATCTTTTCTTTTCCCCATCTTACCAAAAGTTAGCCTTGCCGTCACTAACCCACTCACCTGAATCACTCACTTCCAGGCTCAAATCGCTGAAATCACTTAACTTCTCAACAAGCAGATCTCTCGTGAATGCATGATCAATGATGTCGAGTTGAATTTTCGGTTTGCTTTCAATTTACTGTAAGTTTGCTTTTCAACTTTGTTCTCGAATTAATTTCTTGCTATTCATTGAATTTCCATTTTTGTTTCTCTTTTCTACATCACAAATCTAATAATCAAAACCTTAATTTTTGAAATCCTTAATTTCAAAACTGTAACTATATTTTTAGTTTATTTGTTTGTTTTAATTGTTAATTACATAATTTTTTTCTTTTATCAGAGTCGTCACCAGATTCAGTAAAAGCCATTTCTTTTGGCAATTTCACTTGCCTTTTTGCCCCTCATCTTTCCTAATGTTGCTGCACATCTCCTCATAGATTTATTCTTCTTTCCACTTCCTTATTGTTTTCTCAAAAGTTAAAATTTTGAGATGTGGAGGGAAAGTTTCTTTCTTTCTTTCTTTTGTATTTTAAATTTTAGAAGCACCTTTTGGTTATACAGATAATACAGATATGGTTATTCAATTAGTTGCAACCTGAAAAATGTTTATATGAATACGGTAGAATCCCATACGGTGAACTTGGCTGGTTGGACATTTAATAAAGTATGATTTTGCATGTTTGTAATCTTAAATGCTTACGAAAGAAGTGATCTATCTTTAGCCAGTTGCTTTTGAACTGATTAAACTTTGGACTAGTTGATAATTTTGATACGTAACTTTGTAAACTATTTTCACTAATATTCTATTTCTTTCCCACATAATAGCTCATATGCTTCATTATTAGCAATGTCACTCAAGTCTCTTTACTTTATATTTATATGATAAACTACTTACTATTTTAGAGTTTCATTTAATTCATTTCTTAAATTTACATAATATTTAGATAAATCTGAGCATTCATTTTTATTTGTTATTTATTTATTTATTATTTTGTGTTTCTGCAATGAATTTGAATTTGGTTTTAGCTATTGCAGATTCCAGAAAAAGCTCTGGATGTAGTTTTTTTTAGTTACTGTGGCAGTTCATAGATGAATAAACCCATGAAGATAGAATGATTTGCGCTTTTACTAGTCTGACAATCTCGAGATACCTTGATACTTTTTATTAGGTTCCCAGATACTTGATCAATATTAATTGCTTACCATTTTAAGCTTTCCCCTCAAAAACTGTTAATAAGGCACATCTTTAACTACAAAATAATAAAGAGGAGGCTGATCATCATAAAATTAATTTCATATAAATGGAAAATAGTGCTGTAATAACAATGTATTTTAAGAGTTTTATTTGTATTTGGGAATATTGGGATTGCTTAACATTTGAAGTTGGAAAAGAGACTATACAAGTAATGGTTTTCTTTTTGTTTGGAGCAACAGAGGTTTGAATCAAATGTGTACTACGGTTTGCATTTTACTCCTTATTTGCCTGATTTATTATCCTAAATTGAGTTACATGCAATGCTATTTTGATACTTTAACCCTTTCCGGATCATGTGAACTTATACCAAACATAGTTGTTTTGCCCATAGTAGCTTAGTGCTTTGATCTAATTTAGTGAATCATACTTTTGACTTCCATATTTTGTGATCTAATATAATAGATACAGATTGCAGAAGCATGTGCTTGGGAGTATAATTTGTCGTATAAGTTCGACCTAGTCTCTTGGAGTTTGGTATAGGTTCAAATGATCTGGACAGGGTTTAGAATGTTTATATGCCAATATTTCTTCATTCTATTAATGTTTCAAGATTTTAGCAGTCTTCATAATTGTATATATATTTCGTTCATTAGATAATGAAGTCATTGTGCTAAAGAATTACTCCAGAAAATTGATTGGCCCACCAATGGAAACCTATCCTTTGAAAAAACTTTTAATGCAGTGAAGGCTTCATTTTTATTACTTGGTTCTGGATGTAATCTATCTCAGTGACTGATTGAAACATATTCATTTCTGTGTCGTATTTGGTTTATTTGAATGAATGTGCAAGTTGGTAATTATATAGATAGAATAAACAGAAAAATAATTGTTAGAAACAGAAACCTGTAATACAATTAGTAATCTATGTTGTTCTAAATCTTGTGTTTTAGTTGTTGGATAAGTAGGTAGTTAGTTACAGAAAATCAGTAGCTAACTACCTACTTATCTCCAAATTTTTGGACTAATAAGTCTTGGTAATTTGAGAAGCTTCACTTTTAGGGAACTTCAAGTAGTCACAGACAACTTTATCTCCAAATAAGAAGAAAATCAAGTGAATGCAGTGCTCGACAGTAGAAAATATGATATACAAGAATTTCTTTAGATATATTTGAGTTTTGAGTGATAAGAGATACGAAGAAATGGATGAGATTTCTGATATGGTAGAATAATAATGAATAAGCTGGCTGCACTATGAATTGTTCAATAGTTTTGTTATACTTTTATACATTGAACTACAGAGGTGTTGCTAGTAATCTCATTGGTATACTTCTTTGTTGGCATGTATAGTATCTTAATACAAATCATAATCTATATGACGCTGTGAAGAAAACAGAGAAAGATCCTCATTTGCTTTGTAAAGAAGCTCATAGGATTGCCAATCATCTACGAATTGATCCTGAGAGGGGTGGAATTCATTGCTGTCCAGGTATGCGTGGCGTAAATATCAACTTTTAGTTTATGAGTGGACAATTTTCTAGATTAAGAAATAAGCATTATGCTTTGCTTTGCGGATAAGCTAAATCGAGGAAATAAGCTAAATATAGATATTCACTAAGTTGTGCAGGGAGTAAGTATAATATTCCTTCAACCAATGCACTTCTTACAACTTCTAAATTCAGTAACATGGTTTATGTAATTAATGATTTTATTATTTTGCCCATTTGATACATCCTTGTCCTTTAATGAAACTGAATTGGTTATGGTTTAAATGATATACTGATATATTGACCAAACAGCAGAACTAGATTTATTGTCTCTGGTATTCTTGTCTGAAGTTTTAAATAACCCACTTGGGGTAGTGGGTATCACTTAGAATTTAAGCAATTAATGCGTACTTGTTCATATGGAACATAATTGGATTGAAGCTCAAAGTATTGATGTTAGTTTTGAATTTTTAAGCAGGGTACTGATTTCGTGATTTGCATGAACTTCAGGTAATGAAATATGCAAATGTTATTTATTAATCACTCTGTCTTCCATTTTTATGTTATTGAACTATTGATGTTCTTGCCATCAGCATGATTTGATAAAAATAGAGTCTGATTAGTGAAGAATGCTACAATAGTTTTTATAGAGTTGTAACTTATATAGATAGAAAGTATAAAGTTGTAAATTAATTAATGTTGCCATGCTTTAACTCTTCATCACTTGAATGATGCAGGTCAAGGAAAGGACTACAAACTGAAGGTTGTTTAGGTAATATATCAGCTTCCATCGGCTTAGCTAATCTTCTCATATAATTTCTTGTCCTGGAGATCTGCTGTCAATTTATTAACTCTGTTGTTCGGTGAAGTTTGGGTTTATTCATCCCGAAACCATACTTGCAAGCAAACTAAAGGACAAGCAGCTGTGTTTACAAATGTCTCAGTCACTTGCAGACAAGCTAGAAAAATTAAAAAATAGAGACTATGTGCTTATTCCTTATAACCCAGGGTCAGATATCTTTGTTGTATTTGTAAATGAACCAACATTTTGTACACTTACTGACTTGGGTTCATTTGCTTTCAATGTGCAGATACCATTGGACTTTGATTATCCTTGACTTGTCCTCTTTGAGGATATTTCATATAGATTCCTTGAGGAAAGGAATTCAGGAAGGTGCTAAGCAAGTAATAAACCAGTAAGTTTTCACCTTCATTTCTAATCATCAAAGTTTCAAGATATGTGTAAAAAACAATTCTTGAAAGTGCAATTATTTGTCTTCAGAGGGTTCATGATGTGGCAATCTACATTGGACAAAAATATGAAGAAGAAAAATCCGTGGATAATCGTGAAGGTAAACTAGAAAATAAGTTAATTTCATTAATTAATACTTTGTAGATATTTCATCTATTAGCCACTAACACCAGTTTTTGCATAATTAGGGACCACGACAGGAGGGATCGATAGAATGTGGATATTACGTGCTCAGATACATAAAGGAGATCATAGCAGACCCCAAAATCCTCTCTGACAAGGTTAGATGATAATGATGCAATAAATTATTTTCTTACTCGTTCAATAACAAGATATTAATATTGTTGTACATGATTATGTCTTAGTTCAATTACAAGGACAAATACAGTGACAATGAGATGAATGACATTAGGATTGAGTGGGCAAACCATGTATCTGGCATCATTCTAGATCAGCTTGCGAACAAAAAGTGAAACAATCAGTTATTTGCAAGCAAGATTTACTTATATGAGTACGTTTTTCTGCTTCAATGTTCGGTTAATATAACTAATTTGATGCATCTTTGCTATCAATTTATAGTATATTTTTATTATTACAGATGGAAGACTAACAAATTTGAATGTTATTTTGAAGATATAGACGATGATTTTTTTGTTTGAAGATGTAGATGCTGATGGATCTGGTGATTTTTTTTTTGGGCCATGATTACATGATGAAAAGAGCAATTTGGAAGTAAATGGATAGGAACCATTTAAACAGGATCAATCTTTTAGGGAATTTTTTGTGAACAATGTAGAAACTATTATTGTCAAGTTTTTGGAGTACTCCCCTTACGTATATATTGCTCAAGTTGAATGTGGCTCTTTACTATCCATGTTTTATTACTAATAGATTTGGTAGAATTTAATTCTATTTATTTAAAAAGATTTTATTTATTTATGCTAAAAAGTAGCATAAGAAGCAGGAAAGTTGAAGTTGGTTATGGTGGTGGGGCTATGTCTCGAGCACTGTGAAGTCGCATGATTGTTAACTACTAGACAGTGGGTTCATATGGTCTGCAGGCTTTGGACAGGAACACGAAGCCCAAATGTTGATACCATGAGTGCATTTTATGTGTCTGGTGCTTCCCGTCACAAAGCAAATGTGGTAAGCTTTGAAATTAGTGAACTGACTGGATGCTTAGTTGCATAGATTTATGTCTATTTCTGAAACCTTGACTTTTAATCTAGTTGTGCGTGTAATTTTGCAGTTTTCTCTTGTGGTAGGAATATGTTGGTTCCTTAACTCTAATGTGTTAAATATTGTAATAATCATCATTCTTTCAAGTTAGTGTGGTGTCTATACAATCCTTTGTGATTGATTTATTATACAACTAAATGAACTTGTCACTGATGGATGTTGGGTGTTTTTACAGGATGCCGAAATGTTGATACCATGAGTGCGTTTTATGTATCTGGTGCTTCTTGTCACAAAGCAAATGTGGTAAGCTTTGAACTTAGTGAACTGACTGGATGCTTAGTTGCATTGATATATGTAATTATGACTGGATGCTTATTAATTCTGAAAATTAATGAAAATATCTGAAAACTAATGAATACGTGCTTTGTTAGTTTTTAATTCCTTGTTTGTTTTCTGGAATTTGATGGATTCTTGCTGCATGCTACTTGGAAATGGTAATATTTGGTCGTGTTTGGGTCAAAACAAAGTTTTGCAAGGTTTGGTACTGCTTCATTGTATTTTATTTACTTTTTTTAGAATTGAGATAGAGACTTTGGCTGCTGGAAATATGTTAAGACTGGCTGAAGAACAAAAGGTTTATTTATTTATTCATTTTTTCAATCTTGAGCTGATCAGCATTTAATGTATGGTTGGTTACTTATATATGCATCACTTTTAGGTGTTTTCAATTTAATTTGTGACTAAACTGTCAATGGCAGAGAGAAAGAGAGGAACAGCTCAAAATAATAATCAACCTACAAAAAACACTTGATGCCAAACAAACACTGGAATTAGAGATAGAGCAAAAGAGGGGTAGATATGGAGGTCCAGAAAAATATGGATGCAATTATGCAAGATATAAAGGAGAAGGAAGAAGAAATGGAGCATGTTAAAAAACTTAATCAAGTTCTTATTCTCAAGGAGCGCAAAAGCAATGATGAATTGCAGGAAGCTCGCAAGGAGCTAATGAATGTAAGTTATTCTCTGCATGTTTTCAACCAAGAATTGAAGTTACCTTCCCTTTAAAGACTTCAATATTGAGATGAATTTTGCAAAGGTACAAAGTAATTTTTGTTCATCATGCTTGAATCCTCATGTGGTGTGTCTTGTATCTATATACTTTTATGTTACTTACTGACAAATATGATTGCTTGGCTATGACTTTGAATTTGTTAGGTATATAGCTGGAATTGCATTATCGTCAATCTTGCTTTATTAATATGGAAATGCATGCATGATTTTGGTTCTATTTTGAAGGAGGTGACTATGTATTCTATCATTCGTGTGAAGAGAATGGGAGAGCTTGACCATAAACCATTCCTTACTGTTCTAAAGACAAAATTTGCTGGTGTAGAAATAGAGGAGAAAGCAATTGAACTGTCTTCTGTATGGGAGGATTATCTAAGGGATCCTAGTTGGCATCCTTTTAAAAAAATCATGGATATGGAAGGAAATTGTGAGGTATGCAACCGCCTTCTGTTTTTTATTTTAAGCTATGCATCTCTCATTTCTATTATGTAAAAAACAAAGAAGAAAATTTTTTTTTGTGATAATATCCATTATATTATAAAAAATTATTGGTTGAGAATATATACTTATACATTGTAAAAGGGATTTATTGCAAAGGGTGCAAATCCTTTGGAGATTTCTGGCACTTTCATCAGTTTTAGTTTGGCCGTTCACTTGATGTCAATTAATTTAATGTGCATGGTTGTAGACTACAATGATGGTTCTATCCACTCAAATATTCCTATGTCAAGATGGTCTTAAGTTCTCTTAGCTCATTTAAGTAATTTGTTGTTCTTTATTTTCTTTTATGTCCCTCCCTAAGTGGTTCACAAATTATATCTTTAATACCTTCCTTTTACAATTTTGAGTAACATTTGTGTTATTCCATTTTTGTGCTATTCACTGTACTGACGTTTTTAATCTATGTGTCATGGAGCATTAATAGTTATTAATGATGTTGTTGCTGTTAGTTCAATCGGATATATATGTATATATATATATATATATAGTTTCAATTTAATTCTTTTTCTATTGCGTTTGAATTATGAGTGTGGTTGTTTGTATTGGCTGAAATGCAGGAGTAACGGGTGAAAACGGGTGAAAAGTGCAGCTGCTGTTTAAGAACTGCAAGTGTCTTTATATGCTTCAGTTGTTCTTTTTCTGATACTATTTAATTTGCTTGTTGACATGTCTACTATTATGATTGTTACAAGGAACTATTTATATATCCCTTTAATTAAACACTCACACAAATCATTTATTTCAATAGTGTATGATAAATCTAGAAGAGATATTTGTGTGTTGTATATGCCAAATTGGAGTATTGACAGAATCGCACAGGGTAAAAAAATCGGTGTGAGTCTAATACGCCAAATATTGTAAATCTAAAAAAAATTTACTGTTTCAAACCATATTTTTCGGTCAAAAGCGCCAAATATAATAAAGATTAAAAAAATATTTGTCAGATCGAAATGACAAATATGATCAAATTTAAAAATCATATTTATCGGTCAAAAAACGCCAAATTTGATAAAATTTAAAAAATTTAGCCGTTAGCAAGCCATATTTATTGGGCAAAAAATGATAAATATGATACAATTTAAAAAATTTAACCATTGAAACCTAACAAATTTGTCAAAAAAAGTAACAAATATGTGACTTCTCTACGGTTCAAAATACGCCAAATATTGTAAATATAAAAATTTACTGTTTCAAATAATATTTATCCGTCAAAGCGCCAAATATAATAAAGATTGACAAAATATTTGTCAGTTCAAAGTGACAAATATGATCAATTTTAAAAAAGTTACCGTTGTAGAATCATATTTATCTGTAAAAAAGCGTCAAATATGATAAAATTTAAAAAATTTAACCGTTAGCAAGCCATATTTATCGGTCATAAAGCGATAAATATAGTACAATTCAAAAAATTTGATCGTTAGAACCAACCAAATTTGTCAAAAAAGTGACAAATATGTGATTTCTTCTACAGTATATATTCAGTTATACTTGGCGCTTTTATGTGACAAATATTGTTTATACTATATTTGGCATTTTAACCGACCGCCAAATATTGTCAAATATACCATATTTGGCGGTGCCATTAGTGTCGTTTTTTTTACCGCTAAATATGGACATATTTGACGGGCAAAGACCGCCAAATATGGATTTTTTTCTTGTAGTGGTGGGTGGGCGGGCTTTTGTGTGTGTGTGTGTGAGAAACACGCAACCACTTTTAAAATTTTAATTTTCTTTGTTTAAACTTTTTAATTTTAATGTGTAAAGTGATGCTATTTGATAAGATTTCTTTTCGAGGCTAATCATTCTCATCTAGCTATTTGAAATTTTCGAGATACGATATTGCTTCCGAGATAAATATCAATGCTAACACTTTGATTGGGAGACTATTGATGATTAATTAATATCAAAACCGTAGAAATGTATAGTTCCTCCATGTGTAAATCATACTTCAACAACCTTCAAAAAATATGGTGAGAGTACTAGCTTAAATTTAACTACTAATCTTTTTGTTTTCAATAATACTTTTGTTTGATTACAACAATTGTCTTTTCTTTTCGTTCCTTCCTTTTTAATTCCTCAATTCATAAAACCTAACTTTACAATACTTTACAAAAGAGAGATTTGGAAGAAGAGATTCAAGAAGATATTTATCATATATAAGGTCTAAAATAGCTCTATATATAGGTATGCCAAAAGCAGCCAAAGCTTGACACATATTTGTAGAAGAACTATTAACATAAAATAAACCCATTCCATAAAAATGGGTATTGGATTGGGTCATTCATGATATCAACATGATAAAACATATTTAATATTGGACTACGTTTCATTTTATCTAGAATAACCAATTTTACACATTAACCCATTGCGAAAAATATAGTTTAATATATTTATTCATGAATATTAAAAAATTATGGTGAATACTAAACAATTATTATTGACTAACCTATTGTTTTAACTTACTCATTGGCAAAAGAAAAAAAGACTATGAAATAATTTTAAAATTCATCATTGTTTATTTATTTTTACAAGTTTATTTAATTTTCCAAAAAGATACTATTTACAAGCTTCCTAAGTTGCATGACAAGCAATTCATCCACTATCAATTTCATTTTGTGGAAGCTATATATTTTAGTTGGTAATGAAGTTCGTGTATACCAACAATTTTGATATGTACCCTAATTTTTTTGGTCCAACTTATGTCAGATATTTTTTTTCTTTAAATATAACTCTGTTATGAACAGAATATTGGAAGGACTATTAAATTTTTTTAAAATATTTTTATTCTACAACTCTTCAATTTTATCAATATAACCCTTTTTTTCAAAACATTACATAATTGTTACATATATAAGTGTGTGAGATCTGAGTTATAATTTGAAAGACGACTTTACAACATTTTGTTTGCTAGAATTTTTTTCATAAGTTTGTCTAATTTTTCAAGTTTAATAATCAATACTCTTTGAAGTTTTAGCCTGCCTATGATTGCATTCTCCCCCACAAGGCTGAAAAGATATCGGCAACAAAACGCGATTTCCAGAATTTGCAGATGCTTGCTGCATGCCTATGATTTCACTCTCCTCCACAGGGAAAAGTTGTTGGTAACAAAATTTGATTTCCAGACTTTCCAGAATGCAAAACTCAAGTCGATTTACTATCTTCCATCAACAATGAAGCTAATTTTGATACCTGACGATGCCATCACCACTGCCATATAAATGACATCCTCCTCTTTGCACAAGAAGATTTCACAAAATTAAAATATCTTTTATTATTAATAATATACTGATATGAAGAATGATGAAAGAAGTAAAACAAAAGATAAAGAATTAGGACTCTTGAATCTTGGTAATAGATATTTTTACGTCCATTTACATAATTTCATTTATTTGTATTATAGGAATAAAATCTTTTGTGAAATAATGGGTGTTCAAATACTTTTTTGGCTGCAAATAGTCACACCTTAGGAACAATCGGCATTTAAATTAAATAATATGAAAATCCCTGGGAAGCATGTTGCCAAGGAATTGAGTTGACACTCTTTCTACAACTAAAATTAGAGTAAAAGGGAACAATTAAAGCTCGTTAAGTTCCTGGAAAGATTTTCCCAGGATTGGTTCAATCAAGAACACTAAAGGAAGCCATGCTATGAAACAAGAAGTTTCTGAAGTTGGTTCAATCAAGAACACTAAAGGAAGCTATGCTATGAAACCAGCCATTTCTGAAGTTGATCAACAGGCTATGGGATCTTGCCGTCAATCACTCAATAGCAGCTACCCAATTCTTCCACAATAGACCTTCAATATACCAGAACTAATGCCCCAAATGTACAACTTGTCAATGGTGGTCGTGCGTGTGTGAAGATGGCTGCTTTTGAAGCAATGAGGATAGGACATTAACGAGGATCTTTAGTGAACATTACTTGAGAGATGAGAAGCGTACATTTATAATTGCAAGTCTAATATATTAAACCCGATTGCACCTCAGCAAACAACTTGTTAATTAATTTTGAGTTTATGGCCTATATTTTTAATTGTGACGTGTGCTTCAACGATTATAATAGGTGTAATTAAATGAGAAGGTATATGCTGCATTTGATGAATTATGTACATTATCATATAATGGTAGTAAACCAAATAAGTAAATTTTATTTGTTAAGCAGTTGACCCAAAAACTGAGGCTTCAATCCTCCCATCCACAAAACAAGGGCCTGAATTTGCCTTCATTCTCTCAAGTCTCCTCTTTCTGCGCAAAAGATAGAATACCCTATACCAGCAACTAGCTTTGGTTTTGGCACATACCCACATGAGCATATTTGCCTTACCATTTCTAGTTATCTATTATAATACTCATTTATTTTTAATATAACAATTTATCGTTGAATTCCAAGAGACGGTATCTACGCGAGGCATTCTGTTAAACAACTTGATTCCTGACTCAATGTTATAAAACATTGCATGCAGAGAAATGAGAGAAGTGGACGTAACTGAGTATGACGTAACTGAGTATGAATCAGAGCCTGACTTGAGAGCCAAGCATGGAGGTGTTTGAACAACTTCGACAGCATGCTTTGATGGATTGGGGAAGAATGGAGGCGTTTGAAATTGTTAAATTCTACAATATTGACTTGTTAAATGAGTTGAAGAGGAGATCTCAAAGCAAGAAATTGTCCATATTATTCTAAGGTTGTGTTTGGGACTGTTGTGTTGTAGAAAATTACTGTAGAAAAGTATCGTAGAAAAAATCAGCTGCTAGTTATGTTGTCTCAAAAAATTTAGGATATTTGATAAACTAACTTTTCAAGTTATTGTGCTGTTCAAAAGTTATGGATATGTGTTTTGGTATACTTGATTTTCAAAGCTAATTTTTAAGTGAAAATACAAAAATATACAAAAAACTTAGAAAAAGAAATATTGTTAAAAATTATGTTTAAATTTACATTATTAAAAATAAATAATAAATTATTAATCAAAGTAATTTTTAAATAAATATATATTTCTCTTGATTTAATTTGTTTATGTATAACATAAATAGTTAAAAATTAACAAAAGAATTTCTTTTATTAAATATATTTATCTTAAAATTACAATTATATAGTAATTCAGATTAAAGTGTGGCCAAATAGAAATTAACAGACTTTTCATTTTGTGGGGACATATTTGCATCAAGCTATCTGAAATTGGTCGGAGGATGGTAAGGCCTCCTTAGGACGGCTAGTTTTTGGGCCGACATCTCTACTTATCAAACCCAACATGAAATGGACTAGTCGGATCTCGTCGTATAGGCTATTTCCATGCAATTGAACCACGTCTGTACATAAAGCCCATCCTAAAATGGGCTACCACGCCATGTATTTGGTTCAAGCCCAAACTAAAGCAATCCAGAGTGTGGGGCCTTGTTGCCATGGCTATTTTAATTTAGTTGGGACCTATCTTCAAATTCTAGCCCAACCTCAAATAGTAAGGGCTATTCAACTATTCATGGTTCAATTGACTCAGACGCGTTTGGTCATCGGCTCATTAAGTGAGACCCGGCTTCAAGTAGACATCACGGTCAGGTTATGAATCGGCTTGCCCAAAGGCCTTAAATCAATAAATAGATAAGTGTTGTTATTTGAGTTCCAAAAAATCTCTTTTTAAAGGTGTGTTTGAGATTACTGTAAAAAAGTACTATAAAACATATCTGTTATTAGTTGTGTTGTTTTAAAAAGTTTAAGGTATTTGATAAATTAGTTTTTTAAAATTGTTGTGTTGTCTAAAAGGTATGAATGTATTTGGTAAACTGTTATGAGCTCAAATAATAATAATAAAAAAAATTTAAGAGTACAAATTTAGGTGGACCTAGTCTTAGCAGTAGGTTAACTAAGTCAAATAAAGTTAGCATTATCTATAAAAGTGGGGCAAGATTTTCAGGGGTAATTCCTACTTTTCTGTGAGGTTGTTCCTACTTTTCTATTTTTTTTTCCATTGTAATTAAATGTAAAAATAACTCTCCTGAATGGAATGAAGGGCAGAGAATTTAGACTAAAAGCAAAAGCTTATTTTGGAGGCCCCGGTCTTCCTCGAATTAGACCAACTACAACCATTTCTTTATTTATTAATTTTCTTTCCTTGCAACAATAGGTAAGAATAGTCATAGATTTTCTCCTAGCAAAAGACCAGTAACCAGGTCTGTTACGTCCACACGTAACATTTTGGTATCAAAGCCAGTGCTTGGAGGACCGAAGAGGGCTGCCGGCAAAGGGTTTTGACCAGCTCGGAGCCGAGTGAAGTGCTGCCCAGTACAGCTGCCGGGACGTCAGCTTTTTGGGGAGGGGCAATTGATAGGGACCTTGGTAGTATAGGATGTCAAAGTCCAACATCGGGTAGTATAGGCTGTTTGATGGGATATTTAAGTGTCTGGCTCTCCCACCTTAACAGCTAGCTTTTGGGGTGTGGTTCTCCATGGTGCGTGGGTGTCTATCATTTGTACAACTATGTTCTCTCTCTTTGATGGCCCCACAACGTACTTTTCCTTCCAATTTTCTTTTGTCCTCATTCAATTCACAAATTGAATATATGCTGCGAAATTTCAAAGATGTGTTTTAAGAACCTCGTGGGCTCCCACCACCAAGGGAACATGATCATAAGATCCCTTTAAAAAAGGAAAGTGGTCCCGTGTGTGTAAGGCCTTATAGGTACCCACACTTTCAAAAGAATGAAATTGAGAGGCTAGTTTCAGACATGTTAAAGGCAGGGATAATTCGGCCTAGTCAGAGTCCATATTCCTCTCCAGTATTACTTGTGAAGAAACAAGATGGATCTTAGAGGCTGTGTATTGATTTCAGAGCTCTGAATCAGATAACAATCAAAGACAAGTTCCCAATCCTAATTATAGACGAGCTACTTGACGAGCTGCACAGAGCTAAATATTTCACCAAATTGGATTTGCGATCTGGCTATCACCAAATCCGAATGAATCCCAATGACATTGCTAAGACTGCATTTCGCACTCATCAGGGGCATTATGAATTTATGGTAATGCCATTTGGCCTCACCAATGCTCCCTCAACTTTCCAGTCATTGATGAACGACGTTTTCAAGAAATTTCTTCGTAAGTTCATTTTAGTGTTCTTTGATGATATTTTAATTTACAGTAAGACATGGGAAGATCACTTAGAACACTTGTGTATTGTGTTGTCTATTTTAAGGACTAACAAGTTATTTGTGAAAAGAGAAAAATGTTCATTTGGGCAGGAGGAGGTGAAATACTTGGGGCATGTAATCTCCAGTGAAGGGGTTGCTGTAGATCCCGAAAAAATTACTGCAATGTTAGAATGGCCTAAACTTAACACTGTTAAGGGCCTGCAGCGATTTCTAGGCTTGACAGGGTATTACAGAAAATTTATTAAGGATTATGAAAAAGTTGCCAGGCCATTAATGTAGATGCTTAAGAAAGGAAATTTCAAGTGGAGTCATATGGCCGAAGATTCCTTTGAGCAACTCAAGATGGTGATGACACATGCCCCTGTTTTAGCCTTACTAAATTTTGACGAACCCTTTATTGGAGAATGTGATGCATCTGGGTTTCGAATTGGTGGAGTTCTCCAGCAAAATAAAAGGCCAATAGCTTTTTTCAGCCAAGCCTTACAAGGTAAAAATTTGTTACTTTCTACTTATGAAAAAGAGATGTTGGCTTTAGTGCTTGCAGTACAAAAGTGGAGGCCATACTTGCTTAGTAGAAAATTCATTGTAAGGACTTATCAGAAAAGCTTGAAGCACTTGTGGGAACAAAGGATAACAACAACAGCCCAAGAAAAATGGCTTGCAAAGTTAGTGGGGTATGATTTCTCCATAGAATATAAAAAAGGAAAAGAAAATGTGGTGGCAGATGCTCTCTCAAGGCGAAATGACTATGGAGTAATTACCGCTATTTCCACTCCATTACCGCAATGGTTGGAATCTATTCAAGATGAAGTGCAAAATAATTCAACTTTGCAGCAAATAGTGAGATTGTGTGAACAAGGGGAAGCTGTAGGACCATGGGAATATAAAAATAAAGTCCTTTATTTCAAAAGCCGAATTTACTTGTTGGAAGACTCTCCATTAGTACAGCCAATTGTGAGTGAAATGCATTCGAGTACACATGAGGGTTATCACAAGACTTTGCAAAGGGTAAGATCTGTTTTTTATTGGAAGGGAATGAGAAAAACAATAAAAGATTTTATCAAGCAATGTGATGTATGTCAAAGACACAAGGCAGACAATATAGCTCCTACAGGACTCCTCCAACCATTGTCAATTCTTTTGCAGGTATGGATTGATATCTCAATGGACTTCATTGAAGGCCTCCCAAATTCTCAAGGGAAGAGAACTATTTTTGTAGTTGTTGATAGATTGTCAAAATTTGCTCACTTTATCCCAATTTCTCATCCATATACGGCCATAAGTATTGCCCAAGTGTTCTTTCATCAGATTTTCAAATTATATGGCATGCCTGGAAGTATTGTTTGTGATAGAGATGTTACATTTACGAGTTTATTTTGGAAGGAATTATTCAAGTTGTAGGGAACCAGTTTCAATTTTAGCTTCTCATATCACCCGCAAACTGATGGACAAACGGATGTAGTTAATAGGACAATAGAGATGTACTTAAGATGCTTCACCAGCCATAGACCAAAAGAATGGGTGAAATGGATTCCTTCGACAGCGTACTGTTACAACACTAGCATCCACTCATCAACCAAGAAGACTCCATATGAGGTAGTCTATGGTAAATTGCCGCCTACACTATTGTCTTATGTTCCTGGAACTAGTCAAGTGGAAGTCGTTGATCTAGCATTGAGACTTTGTGTATTTGCGTCTACAACCTTATCGTCAGGTGTCAGTAGCCATGAAAAAAGCTATCAAGCTATCACCAAGGTTTTACGGGCCATTCGAAATAATTCAAAAGGTGGGACTAGTGGCATACAAGTTAAAGTTACCAGATAGCTCCAAAATACATCCTATTTTTCATGTGTCCTTATTGAAGAAACATATTAGAGAAAGTGTGATGGTACAAACAAATCTGCCAACTCTACCTCAAGATAAAGATTCAATTATGCCTATGCCTCTAGCAATCTTAGAGAGGCGTACAAGAAAAGGTGAAGAAGAGTACAAGAAAAGGTGAAGAAGAGGTTTTAGTGCATTGGGAGGGGTTGTCACCAGCTGAAGCAACTTGGGAGAATTCGGTGCAATTAAAGATGAGATATCTAGAATTTAATCCTTGAGGACAAGAAAGCTTTCAAGGTGGGAGGAGTGTTATGTGCTCAAATAATAATAATAATAAAAAATTAAAAGAGTACAAATTTAGGTGGACCTAGTCTTAGTGGTAGGTTAACTAGGTCAAATAAAGTTAGCATTACCTATAAAAGTGGGGCAAGATTTTCAGGGGTAGTTCCTACTTTTCTGTGAGGTTGTTCCTACTTTTCTGTTTTTTTTTTTCGTTGTAATTAAATATATAAATAACTCTCCTGAATGGAATGAAGGGCAGAGAATTTAGACTAAAAGCAAAAGCTTATTTTGGAGGTCCCGGTCTTCCTCGAATTAGACCAACTACAACCATTTCTTTATTTATTAATTTTCTTTCCTTGCAACAATAGGTAAGAATAGGCATAGATTCTCCTAGGAAAAGACCAGCAACCAGGTCTGTTACGTCCACATGTAACATAAACTTTATTTTCAAAGATAGTTTTATAAGAAATATTATTAAAATTTAAATGTATATAATAGTAAAAATAAATAACAAATTACTAAATAAATAAAAAATTATATAATATAATAAATTTAAAATTATAATATTAAATAATTAAATATAATTGTTTATTTTTTTAATAATAAGAATGTAAAAAAGTATGAACATAATAAAGTCACCAGAGCGACAACCGTTGCCGGCTGTTGTCCTCCTACTACCAATGAGTAGGATGACACCGCCACCTCTACGAGCATCGTCAGAAGCCACTCTTCCCGATCTGTCAACATTTCCATTATTGCGATCACAATAAACGTGATTGGACGGCTAAAGTTTTGGGGTATTGTTAAGCATTGTTATGATTTTTTAAGTTGATCTAGCTCTTTATCAAATGCACAGAAGTTTTATCTATCAAATTCGTATGGTCTTGGACCATCAATAATGATTTTTCCTCCAAGTTCGGATATTTTTATTGATCCACTTACTTCTATTATGTCAATATTAATCACTACAGTTTGAATTTTGGTTCTTATTTGTAGTGACAATTATATGTCTCATGATCAAGGATATTTGAGATTTTTTGCTTATATGACTTTTTTCAATACTTCAATATTGGGATTAGTTACAAGTTCTAATTTAATCCAATTTATATTTTTTGGGAATAGGTTATTGGAACTTTAACGTATGATCTCATTTATTCTAATCGCCAATGACGAAAACGTTGACGGATTAGAGAAGAGCGGCTTTCGACGATGCTAGTGAAGGTGGCGGTGTCATCCCCTCATCGCTAGTGGGAGGATGACTGCCAAAAATGGCAGACGATGGCCGAAATCGACTACAACTCTAAGACTGTTTTTAATTTTTTGAAAAATAATTTTATAAAAATTAAAAATATATTAAATTTATAATTTATCAACTAATTAATTAATTTTAAATTTATAATATATAAGGGTATTCTTAGATTTATATTAAATTATAAGAACAATTTTGGTATTTTAGTCTATCCAAATGTTAGCTTTTCAAAATCTGATTTTCAAAAGTTGCCTCCTACCTGCTTTTGTAATTTAGTACAAAAATAGATTCTCCAAATATCAGCTTTCTAGACAATCAATTTTCAAAGTGTTTACAAACATCAAAATAACTGTAACTAGTAGCAGAGTCCAAAAGCTGTTGTGCAGCAGCTCCAAATGAACTTTAAGCCCCACTTTAATTAAAATCAAAACTAAAGGAGTATTTTGTATGAAAATGACTAAGGAGAACATACTTATTTTTAGTATACCCCTTTTAATGTATTTAATTTACATAAATTTTTCTTAAAATCAAATTAAAAGAATATTTTAATCCCTTTTTTCTTAACTTCAAATTAAGATCTATTTAAACATATTTGAAATTGGTGTAATTTGTTTATATTGCGATTTTGAATAATGGAGGATAAATTTTTAGTACTGGAATGACAATAATAAAGAAAAAAAGTAAATTTTCTTCCATTTCATTACTATTATTTTTGTTGTAGAACCTTTTGTTTAACTGCTACGAACTAAACATCTTCAACTTATTCAGTTCAATACAATTGAACATATTTAATATATTAAATTTAATGTAATTGGACAATACAAATATTTGTTATTATCTAAACATCTTAATTCTTTTTTAATGAAAAAATATACAGATTTACAATTTGAATGGGCAATACAAATTATAAAATCATATGTCAAACTTACATCATTTAATAGATAACCAAAAAAATTAAGAAAAATAATATACAAGTTTAACATATACAAACTTTATCAAAGGAGCAAAACCCTAAACAAACAATAAGAAACTAGCTAGATAGAAATAAGAAGAACAAAAATATTTGTAGTGTTAGACAAGAAGAGTTGAAAATTAAGATTATTAATGACAAAAGTTTTAAAATAAGTGGGTGTCTTCGGTTGTAAGAAAGGAAAAGTGGGTGGAAAAGAAAATTTGAGAGAAAAGAATGCGTTTGGAAGACATTTTCCTTTGTCTAGTTTGAAATTGAAATTATGGATGGAAATGATTCACTCATTTATTAATTGGATGTAAATACCCTCATTATTAAAATATATAATATTCATTATTTAATATAATTTTTATATGAATTAATTAAAAATAAATAACTATTCAATTATAGTTATGTATTAAACTACTATAAAATTTTAAAATACATTAAATTAGAATTAAATTTTATTAAACAAATTCATTATTTATTAAATAATTATATTATAAAATTGGCACAAAATTATATTGACTTTTATCATAGTATAATTTAATATGTATTATTTAATTTTAAAAGATCAATTATATATAATAAATATTAAATATTTTATAATATTATTAATTAATATAGATTTTAAATAATTTAATAATAATTATATATTAAAAATAAAAAAATTTCATAAAAAGCGTTGCTACCAGTCGACCACCGTCTCCGTCGCTGACATTTAATCACGATCGATTGTGACAGTTACTAACGTCACTGTTAGGAGCGCCATTCGAGAATCTATCTGATTGTGCAATTTTCATTGCCATATATGCCCTTTTTTTTGCACGTGGTGGGTCTTTTATTGGATCCACCGTTAAAACTTTTCTTATGACAACAACATCCAACGATGACGAAACCACCTTATACAAGGAGTCGATTGATCGACAATCAATTTGATAGCGGTGGTGATGCCAGACGCTTGGATGTACTAGCCGTCACCGGCGAAGCCCGCCAGAGAACTTTTTTTAAAATTTTACAATTTTTTAATTTGAAAATATTAACTTTGCAATTTTTTAATTTTTTAAAAAATAAATTAATGAATTATATTTATAATTATTTTTAATTAAAAAATAATTTAATCAATTATTTGAATAAGATTAGTTTTGGACACATAAAACATAAGGTTAATTTAGTAATTTAATGAAGGATTCCTAAGAAAACTAAGTTTTCCTTAGGTAAGGGAGTAGAAAATTGATTGTTTAAACTTGGATAATCCTAATTCCTAGGAAAAATATTTTCTAAGTCAAAAACTTTAATCAAACAAAAGACTTAGGTTTCTTAAGTGATCATAAGATCTTTACCCCTTGGATTTATGCAACTAAACACAGCCGGAGTGTTTTTAAGAAATAGCAACTATAATATATATAAAAAAAAGGTATTCTTGGCATTATATAAAATAAATTTATAAATTTTAATCTTTGAACATTTTTTGCTTGGAGTGTGACTTAAAAAAAAAGATTTTGATGGACTCAACTAACAATACTCTAAGTAGATATATATATATATATATTGTCATTGTCAAATCCGAGATCCAACATAGCAAATGCGAATCGGGTCTTAAAAAACTGGGCCCTAGACTATCCAGTAAATTGATGGTTGGACATGAGCAAATTCACATTGGACAATTTTAACAGTTGGGTATAGCATTCAATTGAGCTGTATGGTCTGTTTTTCATGTTGGGCAAATGTCAAGCCCACCTAAAGATACTACATCAAAGAGGATGCTTTTCCTCATCAACAATACGTATTAGGAAATTAACTTTTACTGGTCCATTGTCAAATACAACCGTGAACACTGACAGAAGAGTCCACCCTAGATTAACATGGGAAGAAACTGTGGATCATCTCATTTCAAATGATCTCCTAAGATTAGCTTGGTGCATCATGTAGGATTATACTAATATATTGAGACTGAATTGTATTGGATGAGATGGGATGACATTAGATAATGTATAGTATACAATATCGAGTTTGGTATGATTTTGTATTGTATAAAATTTCATATTACGATAAATTCAAATTTTATTATTAAATTGATTTAATTACTTTAAAAAATTAATTATATAAATAAATTATTCAATTTAATTTATATTGAAAATTTTCTAAATTAGTAAAAAATGGAGATGAAGAATATTTAATCCAATATTATAAATTATTTATTAATATTTAATTTAATATTATAAATTATTTTAATAGATTATTTAATCTTTAATTGTTTAAATTAAAACTTTATGTAATTCAAATAGTGTATTTTGAGTCAATTGCCTCTCTTATACACCCTAAACCTAGGGCTCAACACTGTATAAATTTTGGCAAGTAATGTGGTCTTTTCCGCTCTTAACATAATCCTATGCAAGATAGAAGTAGTCCCAAATACAATATTATGTATTTAACAATCCAATACAACGCCAACCAGTGTATCAAATGGCCCTTCAGTGTCATTGGTACATGATCTGTATCGCCAAGATTCCTCCTATGCTATGCTATGGGGAATTATCATATGTTATGTTTTCATAGATCAATCAAGGGCTACTCCTACCATTAGTTCACCCTCAGTTTTCCATCAATTTCAAATTTAATTACTAAATTATCCATTTAATTACTAGATTACCTTAAATAATAGTTTTTAATCTTTATTTCTCAAGTGAAATATCATATTTACCTTTTTATCTTTTAAAACTTTAATCTTTAATTTTCAAGTGAAATCTCATATTTACTTTTTTATCTTTTAAAAGATTAAAAACTTTGTAAGTGTTAGGATTCGAACCTGGTACCTAATAAGTTATAAAATATTTAGTCTAACATCATACAAAATAGATAATTTAATTTTAGGAAAACAAAAACTTTATTTAACCTGTTTGAACTAACTTAACTCCAATAACACCTAATCCACAACCAAACTTAAATCCCAATGATACAACCTCAACCAAAATCCAAGCAATTTGATTTCTTTTTTTTTTTCTAAAGAAAATCAAATAGAAAGTAGAACCATCATCAAAATAAAATAATAAAATCTATAACAAAATAAAAAAATAAAATCTATATCAAAATAAAAAAAAGTGTATATTAAATAGAAACCTAATCAAAATAAAAAAAATAAAATCCTTATTTTTTTTCATTTTGCTATAGATTTTTTTATTAGGTTTCTATTTTGTATTTCATTTGCTTGGATTTTGATTGGGGTTGTGTCATGGTTTGAGTTTCATTACAATTTAGGTATTATTGGAATTGAGTTAGTTCAAATAGGTAAAATAAAGTTTTTGTTCACTTAAAATTAAATTATTTCTTTGGCTTGATGGTATTATGCATGTTTTATAACTTAAGAAGTACCATATTCGAATCCTAACACTTAATAAGTTTTTCTAAAATTTTAAAAGATAATAGGGTAAATATGACATTTCACTTGAGAGATAAAGATTAAAAGTTATGATTAAGGATATTGATATCTAAAAACATATGGATGTCTTACAAAAAAACATGTGTATTAGTGATAATTCCTCAAAATATAGGGGTAGTGAGTGATAATTTCGTATTTATTATTCCCCATTTATTATCAAAGAAACTAAAATATAAAAAAAAGAGTAAAACAAAGAAGATAATATTTGAAAAAGTTTACATCACAAGCATTAATTAGATATTTAAATCTTGTTCTTTTATTAGCCAAAATTATATAGTTTATTGTTGAAAATAAAGGCAAGATTTAAACATAAAAAATAAAACTTCCTTTAATTTTGACAAGTATCTAAGCGTTTTTTTATTAAATTTATTTCAATAATTCTACAAAATTGAATCATATGTGAATCAACAATTTTTATTCATAACTAAATATTAAAAAGTAAATCATCATTTGTTACCTATTAGCAAATCAATTTGGGTGAAATAATATATCTAATTTGATCTCCATTTTCATTTTATCAAATGAAATTTATTATTAGAATTTTGATATTTATTTAAGTTAAAAATTTTAGATAATAGATATCATTTTTTTCACACTTTTTATCAAATTGTTTAGTGTGTAAAAGTAGTTTATTTTCCAAAAAATAAAGGTTGCAATTAAAGGTCATAATAAAATTTTAATTATATAAGTTTTGATCAACTTAATAACCTATTGAACTAATCATTCTAAGGATTCTAATCTAAATAGTTACAACTTTGACAACTGTATTTTTTTAGTCATTTGTGAAAAAGTCAAGATTAATAAAATTCACGCTCTTTCTGCTAAGCTATCTTCTCCCCACATTTTCTTTCATTTTATCTCTTCTAGTTGTTTCAATAATATCACATATAGCAAATTCACCATTAGAAAATTAAGGTAATAATCCAAATCGGTATACATACTTCAACAATCTACAGGTCTCACCATTGATTAAAAATAAATGAAACAAATATCTAATTAATAAATAAGTGTCATCTCAATGAGCCACAGTTTCAATAAATCAAAATAAATACTTGTGAATTGACTTGAATGCTATCAGATTTTAATTTTTCCACATGTTCTGTGCAATACTATTAAAAGAGTGATATTATTTTTCATAAAAATTTATTTTGGAATAATATGTCAAGCGTAGTGTTGGGATAGCAAAAACCCGAGGTCGGGCCGAGGAATTTCTTCTGAGGCTGGGGAATTCAATTCGGGAGGTATTTACCTGGTTTTCATATTTTTTTTTATTCTGCATATAAAAATTAGGGATACATATATTTAATATCCTATTTTAAAAAGTGAGGTATGGCTGGTGGTGTTTAGTTGCCTTGTTTCCACTATGAACGTAGGTTCAAGTTGCTCCAGTTGTAGCCCCTATATTAATAATTTTATTTTCCAATTTTTTATCTGCATGTAAAATATGAGTATATTACATATATTTAACCTCCTTTTTGTAATCAAAGCCTAGTTCATTTTTGGTCGCCTTGTTTCTCCCTTGAGCCTAGGTTCAAGCCGTTGCGCCTATATTGATAATTTTATTATTGAATTGGGTTTGGGCTGGACTTATAATTGTCATCATTATTGGGCATAAATAAGAATTGTAGATTGGGTTTGCATTGGATGTAAAAGGATTTGGACTGTAATATAATTACATATATAACATAATTCAAATTTATTTAAAATTTGGTGCATTCCGGACCGGGTGCATGATCCTTGCCCCTGCCCGACCTCGGGCAGTCCCCAGAAATCTTCTCCCATCCCTGGCCTAACTCTCTAAAATTCCGGATAATTTCTTGAGTATTGTTGGGCCGGGGAGCTGGGTATCCGACCCCGCCTAGTACAATTGCCATCCCTAATTAAGTGATTTATTTTCAAGCAAATACATTATTAGAGAAAATTGAATGAAAACATAGTTATTTTATTTGGTTTCAGTTCAAACTTGTTTGCTTAAATTATGTGTCAAGAATTATAACATCTCCTCTTTTCCATGTGTTAATATCAAATTTACACATATAAATTATTTCATTGATAAATTTCTTGCATCAATAAAGATAAATATATTATTAAAAAATGAAAAATATATTTGCAATTTTCATTACTAAAAAAAGTATTATATCTAAAGAATTTATTAACTATTATAAACAATTACTAAAAGAAATTATATGTTAATTTATGAGCTTATAAATGAACTTTTATACCTGGAATTAATATAGGAAAAATTATATATGATCTATTAATAATCAAAAGATGTTTCAAAAATAAAATATTTTAACAGTAGAAACATTATTTAACATTTATGTCCATAGATTTTATTGGCAAAAACATTAAAAATCAACTCTATGCAAATATGGCAATAAATCACAATAATCAGGCCCCATATCGCAAATTGGGCGCAAAATTTCCTACTAAACACACAAACCAATCAATCAGGCCCAAGAATGAGCACAACCCAAATTTGTGTAGCCCTTCTGCTAAACATTAAATCTCAACTGTTGACATTGTAACCTATGTGGCAAATCAGATGGCTGAGCCAAAACCACGTGCGTGAGCTTAAACTAATTTCAATTTTAATCATTAAAGGTAACGTTAGACTTTTCAACCGTAGGTTGAGCCTAAGACCGAACCAAAAGGCCAAAAATGAAAAAAAAAAAAAAAACATAAACAGCTTCAATTTCATTTCATTTCAGCTAGAGACAAAAACAAGAAAAGTACTTTCTTTTCTCAAATCCTCTTTCTTGGTCTATTGAAAGGAAGAAATCTAGCACGAGTATGTTGTTCAATCTTTGCTTTGTTTTTGTTCAAGGATTACATATTCTGCTAAACAAATCAATGCTAAACTGTTGGAATTTTTTTTTTTGAGAATTTCAATTCAAAGTTTGAAGTTTGATTTTTCTGTTCAATATTTTCTATTTCAATTAGATTTTGTTCCTGATTTGTAAGAAATAATTTTGAATTTTTTTGATGATGTACTGCTATAAATTTTAGTTTTAATAAATGACAAATAAAAACCACTTCTTTTATTTTGCATTTTCTATCAAAGAGTAACCAACAAAGTGGTATCAGAGCTCTTTTGATCTTATAGGGCCTGTGTTGTGTGCGAGTGAGACGATGAGGAACCCTTTCCACTTAAAGAACTAAACACCTAGCCAAAAAAATTAAAATGTCAGGAAACAATTTCTCCCTGGCTGCACGTTCTTTCACTGGAGAAAATTATCACATTTGGGCAGTAAAGATGGAGTCATCCCTGCAAGCTTAAGATATCTGGGATGTTGTCACAACAGATGCTAAACCGATACCATTACTAGAAGATCCAACAATGGCGTAGATCAAATTTCATAGGGAAGAAAGAACTAAGAGGTTCAAAGTTAAGACCTGTATTCATTCAGTTGTAACAGAAGTAGTTTTTGCAAGGATTATGGCTTGCACCCAACAAAGTAAACTTGAGGTTCTGTTAAGGAAACTTTTGAAGGCAGCATCAGGACTAGAAAAATGCAAGTCCTAAACCTTAGAAGGGAAGTTAAGCTTTTGAGAATGAAAGACATAGAAAATATTAATGAGTTTGCTAACAGGCTCATGTGTGGTAAATAAGATTAGACTAATTGGTGAAGAGTTGATTGACACAAGGCTTGTAGAGAAAGTACTTGTGAGCTTACCTGAAAGTTTCGAAGCAAAAATCTCATCTCTTAAAGATCCAAGGAATCCCTCTCAAATAACCTTGCTTGAACTTGTCAATGCTTTGCAAGCTCAAGAGTAAAGAAGGGCCTTTAGAATAGAAGATGTGACTGAAGGGGCATTCCAAGCCAAAGAAAAAAAGAATACTCAATGAGGTGAAAAGGACAAAAAACATCAGTGGAACAAGAAGAGCATGAAGAGTGGTAAAACAAGCAAAGATGGTGGAAAGAATGACAAATATCCTCCATGTTAGCACTACAAAAAAACCACTCATTTGGAAATGCATTGCTGGTTTAGGCTTGATATCAAATGTAGATCTTGCAATCAAACGGGTCACATGGAGAAGTTTTATAAGAATAAGCAAAAAAAGGCACAAGCACAAGCAGCTGATCAGTAGCATGAGGAGCAATTGTTTGTGGCAGCCTGTTTAGCAAGCAATTAGACCACTGAAAGGTGGCTAATTTATAGTGGTTGCACTCATCATATGACATTTAATGAGTCCATGTTCAAAGATCTTGATAGAACAAAAATTTTCAAAGTCAAAATTGGAAATGGAGAATATATCAAAGTCAAAGGTGGAGGGATTGTGGCAATTAAAACTTTTTAGGTACTAAACTTATTTCAGATCTACTGTTTGTGCCCGAGATTGATCAAAATTTGTTAAGTGTTGGACAATTAGTTGAAAAAGATTTTCTATGGTATTCAAGATTAAAACTTGTGTGAGATTTGACTGTGATGGAAATGAGTTGTTTTTTGTGAAAATGAAAGGGAAAAGTTTTTCATTAGAATTGATGTAAGCTGATTCCTATCCATATCCTAGCTCAGTGATCAGTATGAGCTTTGGGCATAAGAGGTTGGGACACTTTCAGCACTTCGTTTTTAATTATATGCATAAGAATAAGCTTGTGCAGGATTTGCCTATTGTTGAAGAAGTATTGGTTGTATGTGAAGTCTATCAGCTAGGAAAGCAGTCTAGATTGCTATTCCTAAATAGGAAATCTTGGAGACCAACAAAAAAATTCCAACTTGTTGATACTGATGTGTGTGGCCCAATAAGAATCTTATTGCTGAATGGGAGTAGGTATTATATAACTTTTATTGATGGTTTCAACAGATTGTGTTGGATTTATTTTATGAAACATAAATCTGAAGTTACTGAGATATTTTGGAATTTTAAAAAACGGGGTTGAGAATTAAAGTTATCACAAAATTAATATGATAAGGTTTAATAATGGAACTGAATATAATTCTGCCAAATTTAACAAGTTTTGTGAAGATGCACATATTGAACATCAATTAACAGTAATTTATACACCTTAGTAGAATAGGGCTAGTGAAAGAAAAAATAAGACAATGGTGGAGATGGCTAGATGCTTGCTCTTTGAAAAGAAAATGCTTAAGAAGTTTTGGGTAGGGGCTGTCAACATAGCAGCTTACTTGCTTAATAGATTGCCTACGAAGTCACTAACGAAAAAACTCCATTTGAAGCTTGGTATGGTTACAAACCTTCTATACTGAATCTAAAGGTGTTTGCCTATATTTGTTGCACACCTGTCTCTGAAGTGAAGAGAGATAATCTGGAATTATAAGGCTGAAGTTGGGATTCTAATTGCCTATAGCAATATCACCAAGGGATAGAGGGTTTATCAACCTTGGATGAAAAAGTAATTGTCATAAGAGATATAAAATTCAACGAATTTGCAGCTTGGAATTAAGATAAGGTAGAAGTAGAGCATGTTGAGAAAGATGATCTCAAATACAACAAGAAGCCAAAACAGATGAATCAGTTCATGATGTTCCAGTTAGAGGTATTAGATAACTTTTGATATTTATTAAAGGTGTAATATTGTTGTTCTTGAGCCTGTAGATTATGAGAAGTAGCAAAGGATTCAAAATGGACTCTTGTAATGAAGGAGGAGATGAGACTGATTCAAAAGAACTAAACGTGGGTTTTGGTAGATAGGCCAAACCACAAGAAGCCTATTGGAGTAAAATGGGTATTAGAACTAAACAAAATTTAGATGGTTCAAGAAGCATAAAGAAAGGTTGGTGGTCAAAGGGTTTGCTCAGTAATATGGTGTGGATTTCTCTAAAACTTTTGCACCAGTGGCAAGATTGGACACAATTAGGATGCTTTTGGCACTTACAACCCAAAATGATTGGAGAATTTATCAGCTTGATGTCAAGCCAGCCTTTCTAAATGGTTACTTGGAAGAGGAGATCTACGTCAAGCAACTTGAAGGTTTTATAGCAAATGGAGATGAAGACTAGGTGTATTTACTTAAAAAGGCCTTGTATGGCCTAAAACAGGCTCCAAGAGCTTGATATAGTAGGATTGATGACCACCTACTGAATATTGGCTTCAAAAATAGCTTAAGTGAAGCAATTTTGTATCTAAAGGTTGCATACATGATTTAACTATTGTTTCTTTATATGGTGATGATTTACTTGTAACAGAAAGTAATTCAAGAATAATTCAGCAGTTTAAAGATAAAATGATAAGGGAGTTTTAGATGACTGATTTGGGAGAGATGTCATACTTCCTTGGCATGGAAGTCTAGCAATCTCAGTAAAAGATTTTTATTGGACAACAAAAATATGCAAAAGAGGTGCTTCAGAAGTTCAACATGGAGCATTGTAAGTCTATAAGCATTTATTTGATGCAAAATGAGAAGCTTAGCAAAGATGATGGAGCTGAGAAGGTTGATGAAGGCCTATATATGAGTCGCATAGGCTGCTTGATGAACCTCACATTAGCAAGACCTGATATTATGTATTCTGTGAGTTTGCTATCCACTTTATGCATTATGTAAGTGAATCGAATCTTAGAGGTGCTAAAACAGTGCTTAGATACATCAAAGGCATTGTTGATCTTGGAGTTTGGTTTGAGAGAACAGAGAGGCTAAATTTGTTTGGTTTTCTTTGATAGTCATTAGGTAGGATCTTATGACAATATGAGAAGTACTTCAGGGTACTTATTCACCTTTGGCTCTGGATGTTTCTCTTGGAGTTCTAAAAAACAAGATATTGTCGCTCAATCCACTGTAGAAGTAGAATATGTTGCTACAGCTATTGTAAATCAAGCTTTATGGTTGAGGAAGTTCTTAACAAATTTAAAGTATGATCGGAGGATAGCACCTAAAATTTTATTGGATAAACAGGCTACCATAGCCATTCCTAGCAATCTTTTATTCTATGGCAGAACTAAACACTCTCAGATTAAGTATTATTTTATATTAGAGAGGTGCAAAAGAACAAGAAGATTGTTCTAGTTCACTATAGAACTGATGAACAGCTTGGTGATATTCTGAAAAAGGCTTTGTCCAAAATCAAATTTGAAGAACTGAGAGCAAAGTTGGGAATTTGTAGCAAAAGAAGCAAAGAGGAGTGTTGAAGGATTGCATCTTCTGCTGATTAGATCAATGCCAAGCTGTTGGAATTTTTTGCTAGTTTTTGACTATCAATTCAAAGTTTAAAGTTTGATTTTTCTATTCAATATTTTCTATTTCAATAAGATTTTGTTCTTGATTTGTAGGAAATAATTCAAACTTTTTTGTTGATGTATTGCTATAAATTTCAGTTTCAGTAAATGAGAAACGTAGACCATTTCAGTCTTCATTTAAGCTTTTGCTTTACATTTTTTGTAAAAAAATAACCAATAATTTTTCTTTTTTGGATATACATGAATGCATTTGCTCAGTTTTCTTTGTCTAAAATTGGTTTTTTTCTTTTTTTTCTTTAAGTTTTGAACAAAAGGACTGGGTTGACGGAGGATAATTGATGTAGCACAATTTCGTTAAAAATAGTCTTCCCATTTTCTTATTTGATTAGCATTTTAGTTATTTTAGGATATGGATTATCATTAGAATTTGATAATATGTAGTTTTCCTATGTTATTAGGATTGAGTTGCTTAGATATAAATAGGGTTGACATTATTAAATTTTCAGCAAATTTCCTTCGGTGAGCATCAACTATGTTAGAGCCACCGTTTTGTGCCTCTCGGTCATAGTATCTATCATCCAAACACAAACCTAAACCTCCATTAAACACCCTTCCAAAAAAAAAAAAACCTTAGTTTTTACCATTCATACCCTCCAAATAACAGCCTTTATTTTGCCAAAAAATAAAAAAAAATAAAAAAAGGTTAAAAAATTGGAAAAAAATGACAACAAGCCTTCATGTCACTACCACCCTTTACCATTTGCTGTCACTGCTTAGCCGCACATCGCCTGAAACCACTATCTCTGAAATCATCATCATTCATCGATCTTTATTTCCGAATTCATTCCCGCCATCAAAGCCGTCACCACCATGAGATCCACCACAAACCGCAAGTCACCACCTCTTCCTTTACAAAAGTTGGCAAGTGTAGTGTCACCTTCATGTTAGATTAACTAGTTCCTTGGCCAATCCACATAGCTTAGAAGAAATTAGCATGTTCTGTTCATAGGAAAGTATTGATTTGGTTTGTTGTTTTTGTTATTAAAAATTACTGACTAGTCCCTCAAGTTTGAATTGTGACAGTTTGTTGTGTTAGAGATCTGCACTAAGAGTATGTATGTTTTTCTGTAATATGTAAACATTCTTGTTATAAATGAATAAAAGTTATTATTTATAAATTACCTAAGTGTGGCTGTATCAATGACTAAAGGTTCCAGAGCCTGTATATTAACAAAATTTCTGTATATATAAGATCTATATTAGACATAAAACTTTGTCATAGCTCAAAACTAGTTCACGACCTATAAACAAAAGTTAGGAGCTTTGTTTGGATAAGGTTATTATGTTATTTATCTTCGATAGGGAAATAGCGAGTCTTTAACCATTTGAAGTAGAGACTTTAGGACAGAAACACTTGTACCTTATGAATACATTGAACACAAATCACATAAAAATTATCCATTTGGTAGAAATACCATGATCAAATGTGAATTTCTACACCTGAGCACTAAAGGCGTTCCTATCTTAATCCTGAGTGGGTAGTGTACCTCTAATATATATGCTATGGTCTTTGACTAGAATAAAAAGTGAGATCTAAAAGAGTAAAGGTCAATACCTTGGCTAGTTGTGATTATAAGATCTATATGCTAGAAGACACTATACCATATATATGGAATTCATAACTCCGAAAGGATTGCAGAATACCACTTTGAAGGTTTTACAAGATTTTATTTGAGAGAATCTTGACCGAGTATTTAATAAAAGTTATTCACATTTATTTTAATAAATCTCATTTAAATGGTGTAAAACTGGTATAAGGGGTTCAAGATATAATTGGAGGGGTAATGCGGTAAATCATACCAGCTCCAATTATTGGTATCCCATGAAAGGTGGTTATGTAAACCTGATGCTTAATGGAGAGGGTTTAAAAAAATAATTTAATCAGATTAAGTTATTAAGATTTCTATAAATAGTAGTTAATTCAAGAGTGCAGCTTTAGACCTATAGTGGAATGAACCAAAATTAATAGGTGAGACACACTACAGTTATGAGATAACAAGTAACTAGCTTAAACTTATTGGAGTTTGTAATTAAATATGTCTATCAAAGTCCTCTAGTAGCTGATATAAATTGTCTGAACAGGGATTGGACTTGAGAAATTAATTATTTAATTTAATTGGGTTTATTAGAGAATAAAGCCCAGGTATTAAATTAAACATGTTTAACCAGTAAATGAGCTCATTATTTAATTAATTTGATTAATTAAATAATAGAGTATTTAGGCCAATTCAATTAATTAGATTAATGTGCTTATAATTAATGTAATTAATTAAAAGCCTACGTAAAATTGGGCTAGACCGTATTGAGTGTTAAAAGCCCAATTAAAGACTTAATGAAATTAAATTTTTGGAGCCTAAAAAATTAGTTAGACTAAACCTAATAGGATTAGTTTTACTAGTCAAAATTGGAGGGGGATAAATAGAGACATAAAAAGGATAAATTAGGTTAGTCTTCTGTGAGTTTTTTAGCAAATAAGGAACAAGTTGTCAGTATTCATGTGATACTATTCATCAATTACTGTTCACACGATATTGTTCACCGATCACTATTCAAGTAGTACTGTTCACGAAGTCTTGTTCATTGATCAATGTTCATCCGCCATTGCTCACAAAGCATAGTCTAGTGATTTTAAGACGCCTACATGTCTCGCTCAGGCAGTTTTCAGAAATACGTAAAAATTGAAGTGGTGAGAAAGCTAATTAAAGTTTAGAAGCCTGTGCTCACAAGATCTTGGTCTCGGAGGCTACTCCGCAGTCTTCAACTGTTTAGATTTGGCACTAGGTTCTTATATTCTACTTAAAACTATCATTTTGGTCCACTTTGTTTTGTTTTCTTTCATGATAGTCCTCTGACAGAATAGCTCAAAAATATTGATAATTTAAAGTGTAATCATTTTCAAAAGAAAAGAAAAGAATTGAATGATGATGTTTACTCTATTTTGCCATGTTTTGACAGAAATGTTCCATTCTCTAATGGTAGATTTTTATCGTGGTTGTTTTATGAATTGGTTAGATAAGTTATAATTTTTCTTTGATTCATGGGAAATTCCGTAAGCAAAGCAAGTGAAGTATGCAACATAAAGATTAAAAGGAGAAGTTTTTGAATGGTGGAAACATTTCCAATGTAAGTGCCTTAAATTTGGAAAATTACTGGTATGTAGGTGGTCTAGAATGAAGCAGATCTTAATAATAAGATATTTTCCTCTGAAGTATCATTCAAATATGATTTTGGGGTATAAATCATATTATCTTGAACCATAATCATCATCCTACACCAACTTTGAATCATGATGCTAAAAAAGAAGTTTTACATGGGGATTCTAAAGTGGTAGACTACTTTCCCTCCAATTCAATCACTTGTTGAAGTGGAAATAAAAAATGAGGAAGTTTCTGTAAATAATCTTGAATCAAGTGAATTGGTTAAGATCGAAGTTAAGCCAACCATACAAGAAGTTGACATTGACACCAAGCAAATTTTTCTAGTATCTAATCTTCTTGCTAATGAAGAGTACATTGAAATTGATATGGAGATAGAGCAAGATCAAGACAAGACCATATTCCTAGTTGCAAGTCAATTGGATTATTTTCAAGTTTTGAAGAAACTTGTTGATCAAGGATACGTGTTTGACCTATTGGATGACTTGCTAATCTACTTCAAAGGTTATCCTCTAGACAAACTCAAGGATGAGTTTTTTTTTTTTTTTTTCCCAAAGAGGAAGGGTTAGATGTAGCACAATTTCATTAAAAATAGTCTTCCTATTTTGTTTTATTATTTTCTTATTTGATTAGCATTTTAGTTATTTTAGGATATGGATTATCATTAGGATTTGATAATATCTAGTATTCATATGTTATTAGGATTGAGTTGTTTAGATATAAATAGGGTTGTCATTCCTTTATTTTAAATAACATTGCTTATTAAATTTTCAGCAAATTTCCTTTGGGATTTTTATCTTGTCATGGATTCGACTTCTCTTCTGTGGATTCGGAAAACTCTTATTGATTTAAGGGTAATAGTTGTGAGTTCAAGAATCGTTTGTGGATCTGAACCGTCCTCCTGAAGCATATTTGGTGTTTATCCTACAAATCCCTATATCTTACCAAGACCAAGCCTAGGAATCCACCATAAATACTATTCATTTAGCCCTTACTTCAAGAATCCCTTAAGCATAAGCCCACCCTTAAGCCCAACGAATGCGCCTGCATCATTCTCTCCCACTTTGAGAGAATCCCCTCCCTCCAGGAGGCTTGAAATTGAGACCTCCAGCTCTAATACTAATTAACAAAATAGAGGAAGGACAAACACTCAATACGCTTTCATGAGGCGGTTCGAATCCATGAATGTTACCCTTGAATTCACGAGAGCTTTCTAAATCCATGAAAGATGGCATGATTGGTTGCGTGTCCTTACATCAATAATATGATACAAGAACTGGGTTTAACCTGGCTTCAAGAAGAGCCGACAAAGCAGGTATTGTTATCATTGATTATATTGGGTTTTTCATTCACTTTTTTTTTTGTTTTTCTGAAAACTCTTCTTTCATCTCTAATTCAATTTTTTCGGTAATCTTTTATTGCTTTGCGTTCTAGGTTTTGATTTTTTTTTTCAATACATGAAGAAATAGGTTCAACGATTAATAAATGCTCAAGAAATGGGTTTGATTTTGATTGTTTCATGGTACTTGTCTATTTATGAATGCTTGTTCATATCAAGATAATAATTCAATCTTCTGTTTGCTTTCTTTATGCATGTTCGCTATTCCTTTTCAATAATTGCTTTTGTTTTATTTCGTCGTTAAGAAAGCTTTTGTTATAAGATCAAGTACATTCATTGTTGTCAGGTGGGTCGATAATTGCTTCTGTTTTTATTTTGTTGTTAAGAAAGTCTTTGCTGTAAGATCGGGTACGTTAATTGTTGTCAAGTGGGCCTGGACGTGCCAATGATTGTCAGCAATTTTTTTTCTTAGCTACTGATTGAGTCAAAGTAGTTTTAATGTCTTCCAAGGGTTTGCTTAACCAAATTGATTAATTGTAAATGGATTGATTAGTTGAGCCACCTTAATTTGCTCGCGAGAAAATTTCATCATGACCTTGAGGTTTGCCACAATAACTACATGAACCCCACCTTTCAAAAATAAACAGAAATGACCCTATTGTTACCTTACTTTTTGTTAACTTGAGTGATTAACATTGAGATTACTTTATTGCCCTTTAACATTCATTTTTTTTTTGAAAAACTTGTAAATTGGTGAGATTCGAACTCATGTCGTTCTAGAAAACAATTTCAACCTTACAACCATGCTAACTTCTTAGTTTTAATACACACAAAACTTAATTATTTATTATAATACTTATTTTAAGGAATTACAAAGAAAAACACAAATGTGAATTCTAACTCTTAAATCATAACAAAAAGCAGCTGCCACCTAAAATAAACCCACCACTGCCTCTTCCCAACTCTCATCCAAGCCACTACAACTGTCCCAAGACCACCACAAACCCCACCTTGAAATCATCGCGTAGTCGTGGCTCAAAGACAATAGGAAGCCAGCATTGCCGACGTGGCAGTTTATGGCAGCAATGGTTGGCTTCATCTCTTTCCTTTCTCACCAAGATATATCAAATTCTCTCAAGTTTCTAACACCACGCCTAATTCCTCCAGATAGCCCAACTTTACTACCGCCTAGCCACAACATGTAGGGAGAGGAATTTCCTAGTCTCGAGCTACATCCTCAATTAAACTTCACGACCTCTTAATTTCAAATTATTCCAACTGATCAGCTTTCATTAGTTTAAGAAATCGATTGTTGATTTTATTAGATTCAAAAGAGAAGGCAACAGTAAAATTGAATTCATTTTTCAATTTTTTTTTGTACGAATGTCGATTGTTGAAGTTCCTTCTCTTTTTTATTTTTTATTATTGTTATTATTGAAAGAAGAAGCGTGAGTGTTGTTTGGGGCATGATGCTCCAGATGGGATGCTTTTATTTTCAATGTTTCTTGTATATATATACAGGTGAGAGGGAAGAAAGAAATCAGAGAGAAAGGAGAAAAGGAAGGCAAGAGTAAGAGTGAGGAAGGTGATGATCGTTTTTATATTTAGGGCAAACCTCAGTGTCATGAATAATTTTCCCATTTACTCTCTAAGAACATTACAATGTTTGGTTGACTATACTTTCTTGTGAGTTTTCTTATAAAATGTTGTGATGGTTCTAGTGGCTATAGTGAAATAGTTTTACATGGTGGAGGGTTTTACTTAATACAATTAAAAAGACCCTATAACCTGGAAGAGTTAATCAAGGGGTTGTGTTTAGGTTGTGCTGTAGAATGACTGAATCACTTTCCTGCTTTTGAGATATTGTTGGTGTTGATAGGATTTTATTTATTTATTTTTTAAGATGAAAAAATTGGTGTCTTTTTCTAAGTTAATGAGGAAAAATATGTACTTTAAGAGCATTATTAAGTTTGTCTTTGAGGTGTCATAAGATCACTTTTTTAAAAATAATCCCTCATCCGTTCGTTAAAATTGTTGTGTTCACTTTTGCCTTCAGTTTCCTCTCTCTGTTTCACTTTTACTCTACTGTCTCCTTTAGCTAATTCATTTCTTTCCTCCCAATTATTATAAGCTTTTCAATTTCAGTTATCTCGCACTACTAGTATTTTATTAGATTGTTTACTTGTATCACATATATACACTACCAAATAGGGATGGCAAAAAAAGAAAAACCGGTTGGTCCAGGTGCTCAGATTTTTTCCAGAATAGGGGATTGAGATTTTCATCAAAATTGCAGGGAAGAGAGTGCGGAGACAGGGATGAATGGGGAGTTTGACATCCGGCTGCAGTATATACCTTCCCTGCCTCTCACATGCACCGAACATATATTGTATATTCAAAAAATAATGAATATTAATATGTATATAAGGAAGTATGGGTGTTGGCAAGTTTTTGATTTTTTCCTTTAAGAAGAATTTTAACTTTTCTGTTTGAATAATTGAATGATATACCAATACTTCCTTATATACATATTCTGTGCTGAAAAAATAATAACAAGAAAACTGTTAAATTATATTATTTAACTTAAAATTTTGACATTATTAATTTAACAGCTCATCTAATCCATCGCGTAATTAATTGGGGAAACAGATAATTTGGACTATAATTAATAATCGTACTTTGTAATTATTAAATTGATTATTAATTATTGTAAAAATAAGTCAAAACCTTAGAAATTTCGTGGAAAAGACACAAAGTTATGTTAACTATGATAAGTACTGTTCAACAAGGGTATTATTTGTTGTTAAAAATACAATTTAATCCAGTGGAACACCCGTTTTTATTTTTGGTTTTTTATTTAAATCGAGGAAAGCGCGCGCATGAAAGAATGACCCAACCTGGAGACTTACATATTTTTCTTCTGTATCCGGACAATACTTTGGTAATCAATTAAGTATTTTCAACTAGGTATAGTAATTTATAAATAATTTTTTTTTATTTTTATTAATCAAAGTAATATTTGATATCAAGATGAGTGTAGAAAGTAAAAATGAAAATTTGAAATTAAAAAAAAAGGGTTTAATGAGCAAATGGGTGTCTAAGTAACTATAGTAGTTATATCAAATAAAACACATTGTAAATAAAATTACACAGAGGAGATTTATATGGTTTGACTATAATCAGCCTACATCCACAGGCAACGAAGTTGCAATTTACTATGTTATTTATGTTTACAAGGACTAAGACTTTGCAGTTGATGAACTCCCTTCACTCACACTCACTTATCCTATATAAACAACATTCTAATTACTTAGAACTCTATCCATAGCAAACCAACTCTTTTCTTGCTGCAGTCCCCATAATTTGAGTCCCTCTCAAAATGTATTACAAGCTCTCAATGAGATAACCATACTCTCCTAATAAATCATGATCATGATAAGTAAAAAGGAATTATCACTACTCAAGCTTAATATCATAGTGTGGACACTAGATTTTTGAGGTTTGATGATAAAATAAAGATGACTATTGAGCAACAAAAAAAAACCAAACCCTTGGAAGCCAAACAGAGAAACCAACCGAGAGTCTCAAAAAATGACATATGACTTTAAAAAATCATAGAAATCAATCCAGAAAGAATCTATTGATGAGTCATATACTTTTGTGAAGCTACAGATGTCTAGTTTTCAAAGAAATTTGTGGATCACAAATTGGAGTTGAACTTGAAAAGTTACATGTGATCGAACAGATAAAGGTCAGAAGAGATAGCACTAAAAAGTTACAAAATAAGAAGGTGTGGTGGGCAACAACTGGTCAGTTGTTGGTAGACTGTGAGTCGACTGGCTCATAGCAAACCGACTGTTGGAGTGTTGACAGATGGTCTCCCAACAGCCAGCTGGTTGTTGTCCTGTTAGAAACGAAAAATTTCTTCAGAAACCTTTTTTTTCTTTTTTGTTTTTTTTGCTTCCTTTTTCAATCCAACCCCTCTCCTATATAAACAGTCCTCCTCCTCACTTTCAAGACATCCATAAATCCTCTCTTCTCCCTCTTGAAGACACGCTTGAGAAATCAAGAAGTTTTTTCTAGTCTAATATTTTTTAGGCATCTTATATTACTCTAAACCCAGAAAGGGTACGTTCTGAGAGTAGTTCTTTTCTCTCCTTTTTTCTTGCTTTAGAATAAGCATGATTAGGCTAGTTTATGCTTAGAATAAACATGTTTTTTTAATGCTTAGGAGCATGTTTAGGGGTTTTATGAATTATTTAACCCTTTGTTTGTTTTACGAGATAGAAATACGTGTCGAGGTAAGTCTGTTTTCCTTTCTTTATTAGGATAATGATTAGGAATTTATTTTCTTCGCGAATTTTTAGAATCATGCTTAGGAGCACATGTTTAGAATCATACTTAAGAGCGCATGAATAGAATTATGATAGGAAAACTTATTAAAACTTTGAAGTATGCTAGGAAATAGCATAGAATATATGTGAATTACCTTAATTGCCCTTTGAATGCTTGATTAAGCTAGAAGCTATGTTTTACCATGATTGCTTGAAGTAAGCTAGAGTATGCCATGATAACCATGTTTAGGCTAAAATGCCATGATAAGAAAGATCAAATCAAGGTGCCGTGATTCTAGATTATGGCTTTGTATGAATAAATGGATGAATATACCATGTTGAGAAATATAATTGAATAATTGTATGATGCCATGAAGTGATGGTGGACTCACATTGATGGTGAGAGATGATTACTTAGAATGAATACTCAAATGAATGAATGTATGAATATACTTGTATAGACTTGATAGACATTGAATAAACTCACATGTGGTGGTGAGAAATTCATTATTTATTAAGTCTCGAATTGATTGTTTATATTTAATATCCGAATACGTAATTTATAGTGGATGAATTTATGGAATATTTTTATAGAATTTATTTTATTCTCGAATAGCAATGTAATCCTCTCCCTATCCCCCATGTTTGAAAGGCAATGTAATTCAATTTTTCTTCCTCTTTCTTTGTATGAATATACAACTATCGTTGATTGAATATCACCGCACATGATTAATGAAGATAAAACTTAAAATGTGTGTATAAAATGGATAACATAAGTGGACTATATTGCAGCATGAGCTATTCTTATTTGATATACTCTAGTGGAGGCCAGATTTTGATCCGGGCGACGTGAATGGTTCATACCTAACTTTCCGGACCCATCTCTAAAGGGATGAGGGCATTTTAGGTCTTGAAGCGAGGGATCGGATTATCCCTATTTATTCCTAATTAAATAATTGGGTGGCGACTCCATTTCTCTAGACGTGCCCATGGCTTATTTATGTTCCTTTTAAGTATCGAAAGAGGCTTTGACACAGTGTCGTGGTCGCAAACACTCTAGCGGGATGAAAGCCCTGTTCATAGTGGCAACTCCATTAGGGATAAGAGAAGTTGATTCCGAATGGGATATCAAATTCTAATACCTCATATTGATATTTTGAGTCCTTGCATCACTACTCTTTACACACAATGAGCATGAATTACTTAAATTGGCCGTGTGCATTGGCATGAGAAGTCCTTGGTCCATTCGACCCTTAGATGACTTATGTTGATGTCACCATCTTTATGCACATATCATTGATTTGGTACAAAAAGAGACCGACCTAAGGAGCATCTTTTGTTGACCCAGGTATGGCAACCCAAGAGGGGGGGTGAATTGGGTTTTTGTTTATAAAAACTAATTTAGAAAACTTTTCTTGAAAGATCAAAATTATTTAACTCTTTCTTTGAGAATAAAGGTGAAGAAGATGAAAATAGAATGCAATCAAGAGAAATATCAAGTCTGGAGAGCTTTTATATTCTTTATCTACTCTTTGAAGAGAGTTGTACTTTTATTGTAAAAATTTTCTTTGTTCTTGTATTGTGGTGAGAGTGAGATCTTCTTGTAAAGGGTAAAAGTTATCCTTGAGAGAATTCTTTCCTTGGTGAGGTTGTTCATCAAGAAGAACTCTTGGTGTGGTGTTATCAAGGGTTGAAGGAAGTTGCCTTGGTGAGGTTGTTCATCAAGAAGAACTCTTGGTGTGGTGTTATCAAGAGTTGAAGGAAGTTGCCTTGGTGAGGTTGTTCATCAAGAAGAACTCTTGGTGTGGTGTTATCAAGGTTGAAGGAAAAGTCTTGGTGAGGTTGTTCATCAAGTAAGTTGTAAAGATTTCTACAACTTAGTGGAAAGCTTAGCTCGTGGAGCTAGGAGCCCGTGGACGTAGGCAAGGTTTGCCGAACCACGTAAATTGAGTTTGCACTCTCTCTATCCCTATCTCTTTATATTTAGTTGCACTTGTGATTGTTCTTTATTGCTATTCTTTTGATTGCATTCTATTTTCATCTTCTTCATCTTTATTCTCAAAGAAAGAGTTAAATAATTTTGATCTTTCAAGAAAAGTTTTCTAAATTGTTTTTATAAATAAAAACCCAATTCACCCCCCCTCTTGGGTTGCCATACCTGGGTCAACAAGTGGTATCAGAGCAAGGTTGCTCATTTTTTTTTTTAAATCTTAACCGATTTTGAGCTATGGCAACTTTTAATCCAACTTCACATGTTGAGGGGCTTTCTATCTCTAGACCTCCATTTTTCAATGGAAGTGATTACTCTTATTGGAAAACTAGAATGAGTATTTTCTTGCAATCTTTTGATTATGATTTATGGTCTATTGTTTTGGAAGGACCTTTTGTTCCTACCAAAATTGAAAATGGGGAATGCATGCTTAAAGAACCTAAAGAGTTTAGTGAAGATGATAAAAAGAAATTGAGTTTGAATGCTAAAGCTATGAATGTGTTATATTGTGCTCTAGATAGAAATGAGTTTAATAGAATATCTACTTGTTCTACGGCACAAGAAATATGGCACACACTTGAAGTAACTCATGAAGGAACTAGTCAAGTTAAAGAATCCAAAATTAGTATGCTAGTTCATAGTTATGAGCTTTTTAAGATGAAATCGGATGAATCAATTTCTGAAATGTTTACTAGATTTACGGATATTATTAATAGTTTGAAATCTCTTGGTAAATCTTATTCTAATGTTGAAATGGTGAGAAAGATTCTTAGGTGTCTACCAAAATCTTGGGAGCCAAAGGTGACGGCAATTCAAGAAATAAAGGACCTCACCAAACTACCATTAGAAGAACTTATGGGTTCTCTCATAACTCATGAAATCACCTTGAAGGAGAATGAAGAAGAAGATTACGAAGTGGCAAACATGTGCTTCATGGCTTTAAGAGAAGATGAGGTAAGTATTCTAAACTATGATCCTAAGCTTTCATATGATGAATTACTTGAAGCATTCCAAAATTTACATGTGCAAGTTGATAAACAAAATTCAAAAATCAATGCTTTCAAAAAGAAGTCAAAAATCATGTTATCTCAATTAGAAGAGTTGGTGGAAATAAATGAAGCTTTAGAAAATGAAAATGAAATTTTAAAGCAAAAAGATTTTGAAAGTTTGGAAAGTCAAATACATTTTTTAAAAACTGAAAATGAGATTTTAAAACAAAAGGATTTTGATAAATTAGAGAAAGAAAATGTTATTTTGAAAAAGGAAAATAATGACTTAAGAAATATTGTTGATAGTTTTACAAAAAGCACAAAAAATTTGAATTCTATGTTACAAAACCAAAGGTGTGTTTTAGATAAAAGAGGGATAGGATATAAAACTCATAAAAATCAAAAGTATTTTAAAAACTATTTTGTTCATACATCTTCTAGGAATAATCCTAATCATTCATGTACTTATTGTGGAAGTAAAAGACACAAAGTGTATTCTTGCTATATTAAGAAAAATCCTAATTTGAAACAAATATGGGTTCCAAAAAGTACCATAACTAACCCCCAAGGACCCAAGAACATTTGGGTACCAAAAAGTCTTTCTTTGAATGTTGATTGTAGAAACAAAGGAGTGTCAAACACAAGCGGTACTTAGATAGTGGATGCTCAAGGCATATGACCGGAGATGCCTCCAAGTTCTCAAAATTAATCATCAAGAAAGGAGAATATGTGACCTTCGGTGATAATGCCAAAGGAAGGGTAATCGGACATGGTGATATTGGTAACCCTTCTTCACCTATTATTAAAGATGTTTTGCTTGTTCATGGTTTGAAACATGATTTGATTAGCATTAGTCCTGTCTCTTATACACATCTAGATGTGTATAAGAGACAGGCCTAATAGATGTGTGATTAAGGATATTAGTAACAATAAGACATTATTTGTTGGTAATAGATGTGGTAATATTTATACAATTGATATTGATGTTAATGATCATATAGAAAATTGTTTCATTGTTAATCATGATGCTAGGTTATGGCATAGAAGGCTAAGTCATGCTAGCATGGACACAATTTCAAAAATTTCTAAAAATGATTTAGTTGATGGTCTTCCAAAAATAAAAGTTGAAAAGGATAAGATTTGTGATGCTTGTCAATTTGGAAAACAAGTGAGAACTTCTTTTAAACAAAAGAAATTTATTTCAACAAATAAACCTCTACAATTACTTTATTTGGATTTATTTGGACCATCAATAACTCAAAGCCTTGGTGGAAAGTATTATGTTTTTGTTATTGTGGATGATTATTCAAGATTCACTTGGGTATTATTCTTGAATACTAAAAATGAGGCCATACAAGCTTTTTCAAAATTTGCAAAAAAAGTCCAAAATCAAAAAGGGTATTATATTGTGTCCATTAGGAGTGATCATGGTGGTGAAGTAGACAATGTTGCATTTGAAAATCTTTGTGATGAAAATGGTTTTGAACAAAATTTTTCTGCACCTAGAACTCCACAACAAAATAGTGTTGTTGAGGAAAAATAGGACTATCAAAGAGCCATGTTACTTGAAAATAATTTGCCAAAATATGTTTGGACCGAAGCCGTTAATACCGCATGCTTTATAATCAATAGAGTCCATATTAGAGCTTTAATAAAGAAAACTCCTTATGAACTTTAGAAAGGAAGAAAACCCAACATTGGATTTTTAAAAGTTTTTGGATGTAAATGTTTTATTTTAAACACCAAGGATAACCTTGGAAAATTTGATGTAAAAGCCGATATTGGAATTTTTTTGTTGGCTACTCCAACCATAGTAAGGCATATGGAGTTTTAACAAAAAGACTCTTACTATTGAAGATTCTATGCATGTTGAATTTGATGAAACTAATGTGATTTCTTCAAAGAATTTAGATGGTGATATTGTTGAGGTAGAAAGGCAAATCAAGGAATCAAGGCTTGATGAAAAGAGCCAAGATGAATTACAACTTCAACAAGAAAAGCTTGAGGAAGTAAATGATTCTTCCCAAGAATTACCAGAGGAATGGAGGTATGCAAAAGCTCACTCTAAAGATCTTATTATTGGTGAACCATCACAAGGTATGAGAACTAGATCTTCTTTCAGAAACTTTTGTAATCATTTTGCATTTGTCACTCAATTTGAACCAAAATCTTTTAAAGAGGCCGAAAATGATGAAAGTTGGATTTTAGCTATGCAAGAAGAATTGAACCGATTTGAGAGAAATCTAGTTTGAGAATTAGTCCGTAGACCCAAATATGACTAAACCCCTTAGTCAAGATAGATTTTGCATAATTAAAAGAGAATTAGGCATGTTGGATATATTTTAATTTGCTTTTATATGATTATCTTTGAATGGTAGCATGTGTTAAGGGGGAGAATATATGTAGGGGGAGTAATTAATTTGATTAAATCTTTTTGATGATAACAAAAGGGGGAGAAATTGTTGGATTGCTTATATTCATAACGTGGATTGCTCATATTCATAACGAGTGCCATCTTTTTGGTTATTCTTGATTTTATTTTCATTCTTGATTTTAGATATTATTTGAAAGCAATCAATGGTTTGTCATCATAAAAAGGGGGAGATTGTTAGCCCTAAGGCTACATGATAATTTTGATGATAACAATACACATTGATTAATTGAGATTTACTAACATGTTTATTTATGTGCAAGAGTAAGATCATTGAAATAATTTTAAAATCAAGAAGAGGCTTATTAAAATGAAGTGTTGAAGCTAAGGAGAAGACTACATGTTAAAGGCACCAAAGTTTAAGAACAAGTGTAAGGTCTGTCTCTTATACACATCTAGATGTGTATAAGAACAGGTCATATATCTCTCTACAAATATCCAAATGACGTGATTCTTGAGCCGTTGGAAAGCTTACTCAATTTATAACATTTCATATGTTTTAATGAAATTCAAATTTCAAGTGCAAGGTTATCCAAATCATCATGCAATTTGAAAGACAAATGGAAGCAGCTGACATGAGCACTGAATACTCTTTTAGACATATCTTGAGCTAGAAAAATCAAAATGACTTGATTCTTGCGGCATTGGAAAGAGGACATAATGAGTCACATTTCATGTGTTTTGAAGAAATTCAAATTTCAAATGGAAGGCTGACATAATTGACATGCAATTCGGTGGACTGACACAGAGAAGAAAAATCAACTCATATGAGCACCGAATGATGTTTTGTCTATATCTTGAGCTAGAGATATCCACATAACTTGATTATTGTGGCATTGGAAAGATAATTCAATGTCTAAAATTTCATATTCTTTGAAGAAATTCAAATTTCAAACGGAAGGCCGACATAATACACATGCAAGTCGGTGGATTGACACATGGAAGAAAAATCAAGTCACATGAGCACCGAATGGTGTTTTGGCCATATCTTGAGCTACAGATATCCAAATGACTTGATTCTTGATGCGTTGGAAAGATTATTCAATTTTACTGATCTTTTATGTTTTGCATATTTTAAATTTCAAACGGAACATTGGAAAAAATGGCAGACAACATTTCGGTTTTTATGGAGGGCAGAAAATTTGGAGTTGGTGTCTTCACTTATTCAAGTTCATCTCATTTGCCTATAAAAGGAGCCCTTCTCCCATGCATTCAGAAAGACAAAGACAAAAAAAGAGAAGTATCTATCAAGCAAAAAGCAAGAGAAATATCAAGTCTAGAGAACTTTTATATTCTTTATCTACTCTTTGAAGAGAGTTATATTTTTATTGTAAAAATTTTCTTTGTTCTTGTATTGTGGTGAGAGTGAGATCTTCTTGTAAAGGGTAAAAGTTATCCTTGAGAGAATTCTTTCCTTGGTGAGGTTGTTCATCAAGAAGAACTCTTGGTGTGGTGTTATCAAGAGTTGAAGGAAGTCGCCTTGGTGAGGTTGTTCATCAAGAAGAACTCTTGGTGTGGTGTTATCAAGGGTTGAAGGAAAAAGTCTTGGTGAGGTTGTTCATCAAGCAAGTTGCAAAGATTTCTACAACTTAGTGGAAAGCTTAGCTCATGGAGCTAGGAGCCCGTGGACGTAGGCAAGGTTTGCCAAACCACGTAAATTGAGTTTGCACTCTCTTTATCCCTATCTCTTTATATTTAGTTGCACTTGTGATTGTTCTTTATTGCTATTCTTTTGATTGCATTCTATTTTCATCTTCTTCATCTTTATTCTCAAAGAAAGAGTTAAATAATTTTGAACTTTCAAGAAAAGTTTTCTAAATTTGTTTTTATAAATAAAAACCCAATTCACCCCCCCTCTTCGGTTGCCATACTTGGGTCAACATCTTTTACTTGAAGGAGCCTAGACGATTGGACCCTTGAGACTCAAGCCCATGTAGATGAATCTAGAAATTTTCAATAGGATGGATATCCAAAACCCATGTTGAAATGCATGTCTATGGATATAAATTCCCCATGATTAGAATAATACTAATTCAAACCTCATGGAACCATGAACAAATACCACATGTCAAGTCACCCATAAGAATAAAATGGGGGCATGTGCCACAAGTTAGGGTTATTATGACGTTTAGGAGCCATGTTATGATAATCATGGATAATCCAACATCAACTTGTATATCAAAATTAAAAAAGAGAATCTCCCATTCCCACATCCCATGATGATGACTTGGGAATGAGGCAAAAAATCCTAGGAAAAGAGACTTGACCTCACGTGTATAAGAGAAATAAGGTTGGAAGGTTGAAAGTGTGTCTATGCTCTTGGATGAGCATGCATGCATGGCATTAACACCTTTGTTTTGCAACTATCATAGCTTGGGTTAGATGAGGTGGTTGTTTGACAAGACAAGAAGAACCAGTCATTGAAATAGTCGCACCGAAGAACAACAATAACCAAGAGATGGTCCAATTGAGAGTTGACATGACTGACTCCAACAACAGATGGCCCAAATCATTGAAGTACTCCAAAACGGGCCTAATTGCATGAACCAACTACCACTTGAAGGTGATGGTGAAAGTGAGACTAGCCAAGGTAGAGATAGAGGGAAAGGCCTAGCCAACCAAGATGAACCTAAATCAATCAGATAGTTGGCCAAAGACATGGAGAAGGTCCAATCCCTTTTAAAGAAGAAGGTACTGAAAGGGGTTAGAGACCTAGATAACATCTTGCTCATTGGAGATAGTGATTTGCCACCGAAGTTTCGTATACCAAATTTGCCCAAATTTGATAGAGAGGGTAACCCAAAAACTCACTTGAGATAGTATGCTACTATTATGGCCACCACTCCTTTGTTAAAGAAGTATTTCTTGAAGTACGTCATGCTATGCTTAAAAGATGATATGGTAGTATGGTACCATTATCTTCCCAAAAGAGTTTGAGAAGATTGGGAGGAGCTTTTTAAATAGTTTGTAAAGCAATACTGCTATAATACCCAATTAGGAGTAACCTTAAGGGATTTGGAAACTACTTACCAAAAGCCCAATGAGACTTTTTCAAAGTAGCTAGTCCGTTGGAGGGCCAAAGCTGCCAAGATAACCACAAGGCCTGTGGAGAAAGACCGGGTCTGTACGGTGATCAATGAAATGCCTTTATCAATGATAAACTTGAGAGCTTTCCAATGAAAACATTTGAAGACTTGTATGATTCGGATATCTAAATAGAAGATTTAAAGTCTAGGCAGAAAGAAGCAAAAACCATTACTTTAGAAGAAATCAGGAGGAATACCACCAAGCTGGTGGATCTACCCCGAAGAATGTCGAGGTGAAAAAGCTGTAGCCCAATAAAGGAAGTTTAGTCATTTGGAAAGACCATTGTCAAAGATCTGTGCAAGATTGAGAGCCGAAGGGATCTTATAACCAGTGCCACCACGAGAGCTTCCAAATCCATTACCAAGGAATTAGACGCATAATGAGAAGTATGAATTTTACCAAGTGACTTGTCATAAGATGATTGCACTTATTTCTGCCATGAGATCCAACGCTTGATTGAGAAGGGCCAGATTCCTGATCCAGAGACACAAGAGCCCAACACTAGAAGCAATTCACTACCCAACTACAACCAAGTACCACCTCCAATGACCAACATGATTGGGTCGGGCTTGACCGAGCAGCAAGTTATGAACTCTTTTGAGGACATAGCAAAGATAAAGATCAAGGAAGAGAAGCTTCCAGAGCCACCGATGGATACGTCTATTGACCTTGCCACTTTCATCGAAGAGGGGATCAAGAACGTATGCCATGAAGATGTATTTGTTCATAACCTTATTAAGGAAGAGGACATTGCTTATGTTTCAAAATTCAATGCAATAAAGAATAATTTTGCTTGCTTATCTGATATCTATCTTAATGGCTATGGGTGCACAAAAATACCCGACCCGACCCAACCCGACCCTATCGAGTTTCATCGGGTTGGTCGAGTTTAGACTGGGTTTGCATTTATAAAAACCTGAAATCGAGTTTCATTCATCGATTGTTTTAGAATCAGGTTGATGATTGGGTTCTTTTCTAAAACCCAGAAAACCTAACCCAGCATATATTGTTTTTTAAAACATGCCATATTTCATCATATGGTTATTTTAATCATAATCTTACAGTGGACGTTGCCACACCTAATCAATTATATAAATTCATATTTTTCAAAGCAAACCCTAACTCAATCCCTAATTCCTAAATCGAAATCAAAGACTCCAACTATCCGAGTCAAACGACTCCTCCTCCAAGCTCCATCTCCACCGCGTCACAGCTCACCTCCACCGTCGATAGCCGTCATTGTTTCTTTGTGTTTGGTCTCCTTCTGTGCTAGCCTTATTTTCCATTACACAATAAGTTTTCAGTTTTCCTATAATTCTCAAACTTATTTTGCATTAAACTTGCCTCACCGAATCTTTGTTTTTGCCATCTGCCACTGAAAATTTTGCTCAAAAAGTATCGTGTTATAGTTTTTGGTCCTTCTGTAATCAGCCAACCTTCTAAAAGAGCTTAAAACTTAAAAGCCTTGCACTTAAGTTGAATGTAATTTGGTTAAGCAGTAATTATGATTAGCAAAAGAAAAGAGTTCATAGAATTTTCGAATGAAATTGGAGGGTATTTCGCTGAAAGCCCACCTAATCAAAACTTAATTAATTAGTTTTGTTTATGAGACTGCCATCTGGTTCCTACACATAATCAACCATTATGATTTGAGTTTAAATTTAGTTTACCACACAATGTTTCAATAGTTGTTGCTTATTTATTACTTTTTGTCATTAATATTGCTGAATGCGATCTATTTTGTTGCTGAATTGAATTTATAAATTTATGCTTAGAGTAATTCTTTTTTGTTGGGTTTTAGGAAGAGTTGCAGAGGACAAATCTAAGTGGTAATTTTTGGGTTATAAATTCCATAGTTGATGGGAATCTTGGATTGTTGTAATTTGTAGACTATAATTATGTGTTTGCTATGATTTTGTATTTTGGAGTCTTAGACTCTAGAATTATTTGTTGCAGACTTAGATTTTGATTTTGAGTAGCTTTGACATTGTTGTTGAAATAGTTTGTTTGGGTTTTGGTTATTAAAGCCTTTGATCAATGTTGGGTATTTTTTTTCAAAGGAATTAAAATTCAGATACATATATTTGTCTATTATTTTATATTTCCATGAGCATAGTGATTTTGGCCGTCCTAAAAGAACAGGTAAAGATTCTTATTAATTTATTTACATGATAATTTTGGCAGTTCTAAAAGAACACATTATATATATACATATTTTTGTTTATTATTTGGGTTTATTATAGCATTTGAAATTTTGAAGATTTGATAAATTTTAAATTTATGTCTTGGTGGGCTTATTTTGTATATAATATGGCCTAATTTATGCCAATGGGCCTCATTTTGTATATAATATTAATTTTAAATCATATATGGGCTAAATTAAAATCTTGACAAATAATTAAAAAAACCTATCAAAAAAAGGTTTAGTCCAACCCGCATAACTTGATTAACCTGACTGGACTTGATGTTACAGGTTATACATTGAGTTTACACTTTCAAAATCTGACCACAGTTTCATTCTCTATAACTCGATGAGTTATCAGGTTGAGTTGGGTGGGGCAAAACCCGACCCGACCCATGAGCACCCTCACTAATGGCCCCCTATTAATGGCATGGTGCATGATAATATGCATTTCACTAGCATATTTAACACCAACACCATTCAAACTCATGACATTAATCTTGATACAATAGAAAAACCCAAGAACATGTGCATTACACTTGATACAACTCCTGAGGAGAGAGAGAAATTTGAAAAATTATTAAAGAAACATGAAAAAGTCTTCGCCTGGTCCTATGATGACATGCCTGGAATCAATAGAAGCATCGCTAAGCATACGATTCTGACATATCTGCACATAAAGTCGGTCAAACAGAAGTTGAGAAGGTTGAGACTGGAATGGGCTTAAAAAATCAAGTAAAAAGTATTCAAACAGATTGAAGCCAAGTTTTTAGATGTGGTGAAGTATTTGAAATAGTTAGCCAACATCATGCCAGTGCCAAAGAAGGATGGAAGGGTTCGAATATGTGTTAATTATCGAGATTTGAATAAGGCCTCGTCGAAGGATGATTTTTCTTTGCCTTACATTGGTGTGCTAGTAGACAGTGCTGCTGCCAGTGTGATACTCTCTTTTGTAGATCGATTTTTTGGTTACAACCAAATGATGATGGCCAATGAAGACAAGATGAAAATGACCTTCATTAGGGAATTAAGAACCTACTGTTATAAGGTGATGCCCTTCAGGTTGAAGAATGTAGGGGCAACCTACCAAAGAATGGCAACGATACTATTTCATGACATGATTCATAAGGAGATAGAAATCTATGTGGATGATATGATGGTGAAGTTCAAACCTCGAGATGGTCACTTTGAAGCTTCAGATAGATTCTTAAAAAATGTGAAGAAGTATAAGCTACAGTAGTTTAATCTAAAAAAGTGTGTCTTTGGAGTCACCTCAGGGAAGCTATTGGGGTTTGTAATCGGCAAGAAAGGGATAGAAGTAGATCCTGATAAGTTTAAGGCGATTACAGAGATGCCATCACCTAAGATCGAAAAAGAAGTTCAAGAATTTCTTTGGAAGATCCAATATATTAATCGGTTAATTAACAAATTGACAAAAGTTTTTGAACCAATCTTCAGACTTCCAAAAAAGGACCATCCGGTGGAGTGGAATGATTAGTGCCAAGAGCATTTGAGAAGATTAAGAAAAACTTGCAAAATCTGCCAGTCTTGAGATCATCAAGACGTTGCAAGAATTTGATTCTCTACTTAGCTCTTGAAGAGGAGGCCATAGGTGCTATGCTAGCACAAAAAGATAAGAATGGTGTAGAACGTGCTATTTATTATCTTAGCAAGAAGTTGATACCATACTGTGGACCGGGCTTGCATCCCACTAGAGCATTTGCGACCATGACACTATGTCAAATTCGAGACTTAGGGGAACACAAACGAGCCATGGACACGTCTAGAGAATGGAGTTGCAACCCAATTCCTCAATTGGTAATGAATAAGGCAATCTGATCCCTCGCTTCGGGACCTAAACTACCCTCATCCCTTTAGAGATAGGCTCCGAAAGTTAGGTATATGTCATTTGACCCACCCAGATCAAAATACGGCCTCTACTAGGAAATACCAAATAATAACATCTCATGCCGTTACTTAGTCCCTTTAGTGTTGTTTGTTTTATGCACACATTCTTCATTTTATCTTCTTTAAGACATGTAAGGCGATTTCAATCGTAGTAGTTGTATATTCATACATAGAAAGAGAGAGGAGAATTGAATTACATTTCCTTCAAACATGGGGGAAGGGAAAGAGGATTACATTGCTTTATTCTTCAACAATAAAATAAATTCTATTTATAACACTTCATATATTCATTCATTCATTCATATGAAATATAGCATAGTCATGTAAATTACATCTTCAATATAATCAATCGATGTGAGATTAGATAAATAAGGAATTCCTCACCACCATATGTGAGGCTTTTTCATGTTTATCAAACCTCTACATACATATTCATACATACATCTATCATTCTTAGTGATGGTCCCTCACCATCAATGTGAGTCCGCCATCACTTCATGACGTTACTCTAAGCATAGCGTATCCATGGTACATTCATACATTTATAAATCAATTAAACAAAGCCATAATCTAGAAACATGGCACTCCTACCTAGATTTGATAATTCTATCATGGTATTATATATACTTATTGTAATCTAGCATAATTCATATCGATTCGTATTATCATGGCATTTCTAGCCTAACACGATTATCATGGCATATTCTAGTCTAATTCAAATAATTGATATCAAACAAGGCTCTTCTAACCCTATCAAAGTATTCAATGGGTAATATAGTAATTCTTATCTATTTTATGCTATTTTCTAGCATATTTCAAAGCAATCATAAGTCTTCCTAGCATGATTTTATTCATGTGCTCCTCAGCATGATTCTAGGCATGTGCACCTAAGTATGATTCTAAGCATTCGCAAAGAAATTAAAAAAAACCCTATTCATGTTTCTACATAAGGAAAGGAAGGATGACTTACCTTGACAAGCATTTCCACCTAGCAAAACAAATAAAGGATTAAACAATTCTATAAAATCCTAAATATGCTTCTAAGTATCAAAATAGATCATAAACATGCATATTCGAAGCATAAATAAACCTAAACATGCTTAATTCTAAGCAAGAAAAATAAAAAAAAGAAAATATGAGGGAGAAGAGAAAACTAATCTCAGGACGTACCCTTTCCGAGTTTAGAGCAATATAAAACATCTAAAAAGTATTGGACTATAAAGGACTCCTTGGAATTTTTACAAGTGTATCCTATGGAGAGAAAGAGAGGATTGCTGGATGTTCTTTCAAAGTGTGCCCATGGTGGGCTTATGTAGGCTTTTGTTGTAGTGAAAAAGTGATAAAAAACCAATGTGGGATTTGGATGAACAGTAATATGTGAACATTATGTCCCATTTGGCCCTTCCTATTTTACAAATTTGTAATACAGTCCCTTCTCACCTTTGTCTATTCAATTGCTCATAACTTTTCGATTGAACTCCGATTCACAATTCGTAAATTTCTATGAAAACTAGATATCTGTAGCTTTGCAATGATTTGTGATTCATCATCAGATTCCTCATAGATTAATTTCTGTGATTTTTTAAAATCACATATTAGTTTTCAAGACCTTTCATTGATTCCTTCTCACCTTTGCTTTCTTGGCCTCCAAGGGTATTTTGGTTATTTTCTTTGCTTGATATTCATCTTTATTTCGTCCTCAAGCCTCAAAATTCTAGTCTATACATCTTACCCCTACTTTGGAGAGGTTTGTGGGATACAAAGGTCAACAAAATACTCTTGCTTCGTCTTTCTTTCTTCCATCTCAACATCTTTGCCTTTGTCCTCATTTTATAAGACTTTTTTGTCATCTTCTTTCTCTCTTTCTGCTCCTACAAAAGGTGTGCCCATTCGAGGACAAAAGCGCCCACTCAAGGGCTGATATGCCCATTTAAGGGCTAAGGTGCCCAGTAATAGGCACTCGTTTGCCTATTCAAGGGCTAATATGCCCATCTAAGTACGAACATGTGCCTGTTTAAGGGCTAGTGTGCCTATCTACGGGCTGAGGTACTCATTTAAGGGCAAACGTGTGCCTATGCAAAGGCTAGTGTACCCATTCAAGGGCTCAGAAAGCATCCTTATGATGCTATGACAAAACACTCCTCAGTGCACCTATTTCTTAGGATTTCTAATACTCTTTAGTGCACTTACTTCCTAGGGTTTTGTCACACTCTTCAGTGAGCCTATTCTAAGGGCTTCAAACACTCTTAAATGCACATACTTCTTAAGGTTTTTAACACTCTTCAATGCACCTCTTCTTAGGGCTTGTGCTTATTCTAAGGGCTTAAAATACTTTTAAGTACACCTAGTTCTTAGGGTTTTTAACACTCTTCAGTGCGCCTCTTCTTAGGGCTTGTGCCTATTCTAAGGGCTTAAAGCATTCTTAAGTGCACATACTTCTTAGGGTTTTCAATACTCTTTAATGCGTCTATTCTTATAGCTTGTGCCTATTCTAAGGGCTTAAAACACTCTTGAGTGCACATATTCGTAGGGTTTTCTTCTAATGTATACCCACTGGAAAAATGTTCTCTCATGCATTGCTTCATGGTCTTTATACCTTTTCATTCTTCGTGCCTTTGGCTAAGTATCCTTCATACTTTCTATGATCTTTTTAGACGTTGCATTCAGTAGATTTCATGTCTTTCTTTCAAGTATGCTTCTTTGATGTGGTCCATATTTTGCATTCGTTGGGTTTCATGCCTCTTTTCTCAATATTCTTCATGCTTCATTCTTTATTCCTTCTGGTCTACTGGGGAAAAATTCTTCATTCGTCATGTTCTAATATTCTTCATTCTCGACTTTTTTGTCATGCTCTTTATTGGGGAATTCTTATCGTATTGTCGATTCTTTGACTCACTGGGGATCTTTCCCTTGTTCTTCCAAGTTCTTGCAAAATGCAAAGCTTTTTTTCTAGTCTTTGGAGGAATTCTTCCAAGTGAATCAATTGTAGATTACATTGGTCGATGTCATTCATCCTTCTTTGTGAGTTGCTAAATTGTTGGCATGGCCAGGTACTTATCACCAAAATGTTTCAAAGATTTGCTCGATGTTTTAAGGTCGACTTAAAGTGTTCTTCCCTTTCTCTATTCTCTCTTTTTCTTTTATCTTTCTTCTTTTTCTTCTTTCTTTTCTCTCTTTTCTTTTTTTCTTCTTCCTTTCTTTCTCTTTTCTCTCTCTCTCTCTCTCTCTCTTTTTCTCTTTTTCTCTTTTTGACCTTTTACTCTTTACCCTTCCAACTATTTGACTATGAATGTTCTTCTTTTTCTAAATCGTTTCTTCTTTAAGGTGGATTTCATTCTTGAAGGTGAACATCAAATTTTTTCTTCAAAATCCCTTCTTTAGGGTAGACTTCAAATTCCTTCTTCATGGTGAACTTCCTTCTTCAAAAGAGATGCTTTTTTAAGGTGGATGCCTTCTTTAGGGTAGTATCTTCTTCGAGGGAGATTCCTTCTTTAAGATGGATACTTTCTTTGAGAAAGATGCCGTTTTCTAGAGATTCCTTTTATAAGGTGAACATCCTCCTTCAAAGGAGATATCTTCTTCACATTAGTTGCCTTCTTTAAGGGAGATTCCTTCTCCAAGGTAGATGTCTTTTTCAAGAGAGATTCCTTCTCCGATGTGGACGCATTCTCTAAGGCAAATCATCAAAATGTTCTCCTTGAATCAAGTTTCCTTGAAACTGAGCTACCTCATCTAGGTAACCTGCATATCTAGGTTTGCCCAAGACTAAGTTGCTTGATTTAAGTGGCTTACGCATTGTGTTACTTCTATCGAGACTAACCTGCTTGATCCAAGCCTCTTGCACATCATGATGCTTCCATTCCTCTAAGTGTTGAACCTTTTTATTTTGTGGTTACCCTTAGTATTTCATACTGCATTGTGATTCTATAAAACTCGATCATTTTTGGACTGTATAACATTCAGGATTATATCTCTGACAAGAAAATGTTTGATGTTTTATGTATGCATGATGTCTATCTTAATAATCTTTTCTAACTATATGCTTCTTACTTGTCCTAGACGGGATGCTGGCAAACCGAGTGTTTAGAGCAAGAGGTTAAGTGAAATCAGGTTCAGGTTGTTGCTTCTTCAATTGATGTTGGCGATGATGAGTGAGAACTGTTGTCATCAACCTTCCCTTTTTCCTTTCTACTTCTCTTCACATCTTCCAACACCTCTTCTTACATTTTCTAACATGTCTTAGGCCATTCTCAAGGGTCCTCTAGCTTCTCTTGAAGCTTCTAAAGGATGATGATTGGAAACGAACTCGAATCCAACGGACTCTGTAATTTAAAATTCCTTCGACATGTAAAGCTCAACGTTCCTTTTTTTAAGGAATACATAACCTTCTAAGATCCTTAGATCATGTCTTTCGATTCAATTAGCACTACAAGAAAAAAGCAAATATTTGACTGTTTTTAGCCGTCAAATATGATAATATTTGACGGTTTTTACGTGTCATATATGTCACAGTCAAATATGATAATAGTTGACCGTTGGTCAAACAGTCAAGTATTCACTATATCATTATTTGACTCTTTGAAAACAGTCAAGTTTGTAAGCCTTTGATTCAAATTTTGGGCCTTATTTGACGGTTTATTGGAGAATATTTGACATTAACCGTCAAATATGACAAATTAAATTTTTAAATTTTGTTAATATTTGACAGTAAGCGTCAAATATTATAAATCTAACGGTCGAATTTTTCAAAATTTGACTGCTTGTGACCGTCAAGTATTGTGCAAGTAAGTTACCTGACCGTCAAATATGTGAGGTATATAATATTTGACTCCTTTTGACAGACTAATATTATTACTTTACAAAAAACGAATACTCCATATTTGATTGCTATTGACCGTCAAGTATGTGAGCACATAATATTTGACTCTTTTTGACAGACAAATACAAATATCTAATACTTGACCGTTCCAGGAGTGTCAACTATGGCTAAACTAATTTTCCATATTTGATTGCTTTTGACCGTCAAGTATGTGAGCTAATATATTTGATTATTTTTGACCGTCAAATATTTAAGCTATACCTAATTTTTCCATATTAGATTCGTTTTGACCGTCAAGTATGTCAGTATTATTATTTACATATTTGACTCTTCTCATATTTGACTGTTTATTATACTTGTCGGTTTAGATACTATCATGTATGACAGAATTCATATTTGACTGATTGTGTCGAATATTATCCCAATTTTTTGCTCATATTTGACTGTTTTGTTAATAGGTAACTGTCAAATATGACATATTCAACCCATATTTGACGTTTTGTTATTTGTCAACTTTTTAGAAATGGCCTAATCAATTGAACCTGAACCGTCACGTATGTATATATATATATTTTATAAAATTTCTTTTTTAAAAATTATAGTCTTTCTACATAATACAAATAGAATTGGTTGATACATTAATTGAATAATAGGAGAACAAGAACCAAAACTTGTTAGAACAGTAATCTTTCATCCTGACTGGCATTAAAATTATCAAGACCTATATATTATAAATTTTAGATGTATATATAATATATATATATTCAATTTTTGGAAAAGAAAATTCTGACTTAGATTTTCAATCATTATATATACTCAAACATATATACAAGTTAAATGTAATTTCAGGGAAAGACAAAGCGAATAAGGGCCTAAAGCCTGACTGATATTCACTATTATCTCCACCCTCCTTTTTCCCGCCATGAAATTTAGGCAATTTTGCATTGAAGCCATGAAGCCAGCGAAAATGGAAGGAAATAATTTCTCAAACACATGCTATGGGCTAAGCATACCTCGCCAGTAATGATATGTGGTGTAAAATTAGCCCCAACAGAGCATGCAACCCATTCACCTACAAAAAGCAAATCTGAAAAGATCAGAAAACATAAGTGGGAGTTCCCATTCTGCAACAAACTTTTAAAACCATGTAAATAGACCACAAAGCAAAACTCATAATTTCACACACAATTTGAAATGTCAGCCAAGCATAAAAGACCTTATCGATTTGTCATCTACTACATTAATTGAATAATAGGAGAACAAGAACCAAAACTTGTCAGAACAGTAATCTTTCATCCTGACTGGCATTAAAATTATCAAGACCTATATATTATAAATTTTAGATGTATATAATATATATATATATATTCAATTTTTGGAAAAGAAAATTCTGACTTAGAGTTTCAATCATTATATATACTCAAACATATATACAAGTTAAATGTGATTTCAGGGAAAGACAAAGCGAATAAGGGCCTAAAGCCTGACTGATATTCACTGTTATCTCCACCCTCCTTTTTCTCGCCATGAAATTTAGGCAATTTTGCATTGAAGCCATGAAGCCAGCGAAAATGGAAGGAAATAATTTCTCAAAGACATGCTATGGGCTAAGCATACCTCGCCAGTAATGATATGTGGTGTAAAATTAGCCCCAACAGAGCATGCAACCTATTCACCTACAAAAAGCAAATCTGAAAAGATCAGAAAACATAAGTGGGAGTTCCCATTCTGGAACAAACTTTTAAAACCATGTAAATAGACCACAAAGCAAAACTCATAATTTCACACACAATTTGAAATGTCAGCCAAGCATAAAAGACCTTATCGATTTGTCATCTACTACATTAATTGAATAATAGGGGAACAAGAACTAAAACTTGTCAAAACAGTAATCTTTCATCCTTACTGGCATTAAAATTATCAAGACCTATAAACATCTGGACTCTTGTATCTCAATGCTTGTCATAATAGAAATGTCACTTGAAATAATATTTTCTGTTCTGCTAAGTGTATATTAGGGTAATTACTATTGCAAAAAGGTTATAAAAGTGGAAAAAGAAAAAGGAAAAAAAAATATCTGTATTAACCCTGCCTTCTGTCTAAACTAGAAAGAGGAGCAAGTTGATAATCATAGACATTACAAATATTAATTAATAATGTGCTAAGTATTCATGCAATAGGACTAATGCTAAATCAATACCCAAACAACACTATAATAGGCTGAGCTTATGGCAACACCCTTAAAATTTGTCAGATATCAGGAATTTATTTCACCCAGCATATTATGTCCATTCTCAGGCTTTCATATGGTTGAGAGTTACATAACAAAGATCATAGACATTTTGGCATCAAAGACAGTGGCATGCCCAACATGTAACCGAAAAATAGAACCATAAATCAAGACACCACTCATATAATGTTTAAAAAGCAATTGCATTCAAGTGAGAGTAAAGTGAAAACAAAGCATTAAAGAGCAACTACAAGTTAATAAAGATGTTAAAACTTTGTGAAATAGGTATTGAAGTACCTAACGGTGGTCGTTCTTCTGATATTTGGAGAGTAGGCAAGTTCGCGGCAACAGAGCAGCGGTGTTTGCTTCAAGTTAGGAGGGGAGTCTAGATAAAAGATAGAGATCACTTACTCATATTATGTTAGTAATATTTTATATATATATACATACACACACACACACACACACACACATATATATATATATATATATATTCGTTAAATAAAATCTCATAACACACACACACACACACACACACACACACACGTATATACACATATAATCTCTTTTCTGTTAATCCAATTACATATTATATATAGATCATACAAGCATTTTAATTTCCAGGTCAACCCTAATGGAAAATTAATACTAGTTATAGGGTGGACAGAGAACAAGTTGCAACCTTTTTAACTTTAATTTGTTCAGATCCAATAATAGTAAATATGTTGGTTTTGCTACTTTTTTCACATAAAGTATTGAACAATTTCCATTATTTTATTGCAAATCAATGTCAATAAATCAAAATCACTCAAGAGAAGATGACGCAAAGTTTGAAATATAATGCTAGCGAATATCTGTGATTTTTTCAAGTTGTATAAGTTAATTTACTTCAATTGCAGGACCGTGCATGTCGCTAGCACTTATAACTCTACTGATTAATTATTTATAATAGAAACAAACTATATATCAAACTGCAGTATTAGAAAGACTTTTTTGTAGCCATGCAAGACATTCAATTTCAATAGAAACAAAGTTAAATCTCGAGTTCGAAGACTTGCAACAGATTCAATGTTCCTTGTTCCTTGCTTCCCAGCCAATTGAGTCTTTAGATCGATTCCTATTAAACATGTGAGTTTGAATTTTAATTAATCATGGTTTATAGTTATACATGTTATCAAAACATAAAATTCAAGGCTAAACCTTGGATGACTATTTTTTGTCAAATTATTGAAGTGTTTTAATTGTTTGTGGGGTGGAATGGTGCCTATTTCCATGGTCGTACCTATGAGCGGTAAAGCATTTTTGACAACTTTCATTTAAAAATTTTCTCCACGAGATTGCTTTATGACTAACAAACAAAACGAATGTGAGGTGGAGAAAGACCTAAGATCAAAATGGGGTTTCAACTTGGCAGGTTTCCCAATTTGCAAAGCTGAGAGCTAACGACAAAACAAATATTAATATAATAATCCAAAGACTCCTTTCCTCTTAATTATTGTAATAATGGTAGACATGTAACATCACTAGTTGTAGCAGACAATGTTTGATAATCTATACAATTAACACAAAAGTTAAATTTAACAAGCAAAAGAAATAATATGATAAAAAATAATGCAACATCAAGTCGTAGGTAAAAGTATATTATAAAAAAAGTAGTCTTTTAAGTTTAAGTTGTGTTTTAAAACACATGTTAAAGCTTTGAAGATTGTATAGATTTACTCAAAATTTGTATATTTAATGATTTTTATGTAGTTTTTATAAGAATATACAGAATTTTAAGAAAATTTACATAATTTAATTGTATCATGCTATAGTTCATTGTTGGCCTTTAGAGGAAATCGGATTTATGCATGCCATTGCCAGACACACTAAAAGACTCTTCCCAGCTAACTAAGTCAATAATGATAACAATAATAAAATAAACCCCACTCTAAGACATTAACGTCATTTGCAATCACAATGCAATAGCATCAGCTCTTAGTCAAAACTAACAAAGCAAGCAAAAGCACATATTTTTTCCTTCAACAAAAATCTTGCAATTCACATTTTACATTCATTAAATAAATCATAACCAAGAACTTTTAACATATATTAGTATTATTCACAAAAAAGATCTAAATTACAAACTCAATTATGATAATCATTTGTTTTCATATGAGCATTAGTGATTTCAATATAAATAAAAAGGCTGAAAAGTCAACCAAGAATTTTTAACCAAACAAATATTCAAAACAAAACAGTAGCAATATATTTACAAAACAAGATGTTGAAAACATGACCATTAATAAAGAAATCCAAGACAGCATCCACAAATCAACATGCACCCCTTAACAACTATCAGATGACATCTTGTCAAACCAACGGATAATATTAGTCAACCCTGATTTTTTTCTTAATAAAAAAGAGAGATTTTTTGAACTACTGAAACATGATTGACATATCTTCTGAGCTTAGTGAATCACTAACCTCTTAAATATCTTCTCAGCTTAGTTTATGTTGTAACTCCATTGTTCTAAATCACGTTTGTCTACTATCTTTTGCCTTCTAATAAGAATCATTGTCCAAGAACATGATCAATATTAAAGCATTAAAGGCAATAATGTTGACAAGTGACTAAAATCAAATATAGAAGTTTAGATAACTAATGTCCCCAAATGTTTATGATGCGGGCCATAGTTGTATTCAGGCAAGGAATATTCCCTTCCCCTTCAACAAAATTACGAAAGGCTTTATTGATAAATGTCAAGCTTCAATTTTTTCTTCTTCTTCTTTCTCATAACTAAATTATTCATAAAAAAGGTTACTAACAAATTTGCAAGAAAACAAGCTTCCATAACCCAATTATACTGCCATCAATGCCGAATACGATACAATCTCACATAGCTACTAAAAAATTCCAAATCTACAATACTTGGAACATTTTTATCTAAAAATATCAACTCAACCATCGACTCCACATTTGTACAATCTCATTATCAATCTGCATACCACTTAAAATTAAATTTTTTGTTTTAAATTACACTAAATTTTAAAATTTTTTTTCCTTTTTACATATTTGTTCTAAATATTCATTAGACTAGATTTCCAATAAATATTTAGAAAAAAACACTAAACCTCAACACTGCAAGAACCTAGAAATCTCTTAATATGTTAAAGAAAATAGAAATTAAAAGCTGAGACAATTTATCAAAAATCTCACGCTCTGTTAAAGAGAATATAAATTAAATGCTAAGCCAGTTTATCAACATTTAATATAAATTGTCTAAAAATTAAAAAAAAAGTCCAATTTTAAAGTTATCTATAGAACAGAAGATTTAATTGATAAAGTAAATATTGTAATTTAAGAATGCAAGTCAGGACAAAATTTATAATTTTACATAAGTTAGCATTAATTCTCTTTAAAAAAACTTGAATAGTAACAACATACATCCAGTACTGGACAAAGGAATGTATTATGTTTTCCGGATGCTGAGAACGTTAACAAATGGCCATATGTAAACATAATAACTTGCATTAGTGACATGGTGAAGAAAGCACTAGTTTAAAGCACTACTAACCCAGACAATTCTTGGTTTGTTGGAGTATTGCTTTGTAGGAATTTTCAATCTCCTCCTCCAGAGACCAATATGAATTGCAATCCAACTTTGTATGTCTCTTAAATTGTCACTAGCTAGCATTATTTTTCCTTTTTGAAAGGATAATGTTTCAAAAGATAATAACAATAGAACAATGCTTTAGTTACCCTTTTATATTACCAAAGAAACTTAGGACAAGAAAAAATGTTATTCAAACCAAGCTCTTTAAGCTGTGTATGCAATGGATTAAATTTATTATAAATTTCTTTTCAAGGTGTACTTTCTTTACAAATAAATGATCATGGTTTAGCAAACAATGTTTGGAAGGTTTAATAGCTTTACATTCAAACTGGGAAGAAAAGGCTATCAATTTTATTTTTGGAAAGGAGGTGTTTTCCTTAAATTTAAAAAAATAAATGAGATTTAACTTGCAAAACTAAAAAGCAGATTCGGTTGCCAGAATGATGATCTAAAAAACCTAGTTGGTTTCCCAGGTGTGGTTTTTCCACCAAACAAATATTTGCCAGAATGATGATCTAATGATACCCCATTGAATCCAAAGTGTTAGGAACTTTTCTTTAGAATATTTGTGTTTTCCACCTTTTTGATATCGATGACTCTGCACACATCCATTGGTTGCTTCCAGGCCAACCTCCAGATGAACAGATTTAAGTATCATTTAGGAGTCCATTCGGTAAAGCAAATTGGTCTTTTGATTTTAACTCAATCTTATCCGATAGATTTAAGTATCATTATTATTATTCTTTTTTTTGTGCTCTAAGAAGAAGACTTGAGAAATTAGTGAAGGGCAATCTCGGATTCTTAATTTTTTTTTTTCTATCACTTAAGTTTCTGAACTGAAGTACTCTTTCATCAACAGATCATTGATGATCGCTTGATCTGTTGATGAGCTGATCCGAAGGAATGGGATCTTACAAGATCAATTTTGCTCTAGTTTGCTTGAAAGTTTGAATCTAATTAAACTCAAATCTAACTTCAAATTTATTCTAACAGCTAGATTTCATATTAGTTTGTAATTGTTAAACTTGCTTAATTTATTTCTTTTCTACTCTGCTGGATGTAACTAAGCTTGTTGATAAGCTTAATTTGTCAAACAAACAAAGGTAGATGTAAGAATGAAAAACCGTAGAAGAAAGAAAGAAAGAAGTTTGCACAAAATCAACAAATCAATTGAAATGAACAACAAAGTCACTTACTAATTAGCTATCCTGACTGAGCAGAGAGAGGGCACACAACGACCACCGGTTAGATGAGCGAGCGACTTTGCGACTGAGCGGCTGGTTTGCGACTGAGCGGCTGAGAGACTGAGCGACTGAGCTACTGAGCGGCGAGAGGCTGGTTTGCGACGGAGAGACTGAGTGACAGAGTGATGAGAGTGATGAGGGAGAGAGCGGAGTGGGATTCCGTGATTGAGCGACTGAGCGGCGTGTGCCTGGTTTGCGATTGAGCGACTGAGTGACAGAGTGATGAGAGTGATAAGGGAGAGAGCGGAGAGGGATTCCGTGAGAGTGATGAGAGTGATGAGGGAGAGAGCAGAGAGGGATTCCGTGCGTGAAAACGATGAGAGTGATGAGGAGGAGAGTGGCTAGGGCAAAACAGAGGGCATCCGTGAATGAAGAGGGAAATTGCCTTTTTATATCAAATGGCAATTTCGTAAATAACTGAAAATATTATAGTGTCAAATATTTGATAACATGGGTTGACTTTTTAAACCATATATTATATATGACTGAAGCACCGAAAACCCTCAAATAAAAAAATTGGATGCGTCAAGTATTTTACAGTTTTCTTGTAGTGTAGCAAGAGCTTTGCCTTCTAAATGAGGAATTCTTTGCCATACTCGATTGTTATTTATCCAATTTTGAAAGCATCATTCTACTTACTGTTGAGACACCGTCAATATCTGATATCGTCAACTTCTTTGTCATTCCAATTCCTATCATGGGCTTTCACACCAGAAGTGGTATAGTGACATTGTCCTCTATCATGCCTTTATTTGAGATGATGGATAAGGCCTCATCCAATTGGCTTCACCTTTTTCAATTTTGCCCGTTTGCACAGTTTCTACTGGTTTCACCATCTTATGGCCATATTCCTTATATAGGACCCAATTCCACAGCAATTCCATTGATTCTAGTTGAGACATTGATCAAACTGGATCGTGTCAAGATGGATTCAAGTCAGATATTCGATGACAGTTTTCTACTTATTCAGGTATTTTACTTTTAACCCTAACTTTTGCCTAAGTCACCCTTTCGGGTTTTCGACTTAGCGAGTTCTTCTTTTTCTTCTTTTTTATTTATGATCTAATTTTTACCTAAGTCGCCTTTTCGGGTTTTCGATTTAGTAAGCTTGCCCTAACTTTTGCCTGAGTCGCCCTTTCCAGGTTTTCAACTCAGCGGGCTTTTTGTTCTTTTCTTCATCCCCTAACTTTTGCTTAAGCTGCCCTTTCAAGTTTTCAACTTAGCAAGCTTTTATTATTATTATTCCCTTTTTTTCTTTTCAGATTTGGTTACAAGAGAGGCTGTTTATTCCAACACCATTTCTTATATTTCTTTCAAGATGATTAAGATAATTCTATCTGACATGATTTTCAAAATGATTATGACAATTCTTTGCACCCTTACTTCATTTCTTTCTCAAGACAACTCTTTCTCCCTTGCTTAATTTCACTCTTTAAGATGAATGAGTAATTCTTTACCCCCTGTATGAAGAGTCTGGTATTATCTTAAGGAATTTCTTTATCTAGCCTTAAAGGCATTATTCCTCCTTCCTTGTAAGCATCCATGCTAGATGAAATGGCCAACTTCTTCCATATATCTTGCTTCTTTACTAATGGTGGCAAAGTTATTTTCTTTGATACCATTGATGGGAACTATTGGCAAATTTTCTTCTTTTTTACATGTTTTCAATGCACCCAATATCCTCCAATAGCAAGTTGAAATGTTGAATCTGAGTTGTGTATTAATTTGATTCACATTCAAATTCTTCAAAGATTTCTTAAGTTCAATAACTTAAAGGCAATACATTGACATTGTGTTTGTTCACAATTTCAACTCTAATGCCAGAATTACTTCATTCGAGATTCTTCGTGCGTGTGTGTATAGCCAATCATACTTCACTTGTTAAGACTCAGATAGCTTTATGCAAATAAAAACTAGTGATCAATCTTTAAAGATAGAAGGAATACCATAAGCCCGCTTTTCACACCACTTTCCACTAATGTAGGCTCATCACAACATTAAGGATCATTAGGGCTTTATAAAGCTTGTAATGATAGGTTAGGCTCAAGGTATGATAAAGGAAACTATAAGGTTATCTTACCCACAGTCATATGACCATTCTAGGTTTTAATTGCGAGTATCAACTTCTTTCCTTTGTACCCCCAAACTTTGAGATTTCACCCACTATGTTTCCTTTACTTTTGATTTTGAGTGCCTACACTCTTAAACTTTATGAACAATGGGATTAGCACTCTTCTTTTTTTTTTCTTTTCTTTTTTATTTGAGCTCAGAATTGCACAAAAACTTGTCAACTTCCTTTCATTCTCTCATAAGCATTGGCTCTCAATGCTCTTTTTTTTTTGGAATGTTCATATGCTATGAGTGAAGGGTTCTATATAGGAAAATTTTTTCTAGTGTTAGGATAAATTTTGTTGTTTGACAAAGAAAAGGCTTGATTAGGCTCAATGGGGTATACTAGTGATAATGAAATAAGCATAGGTGGGCTTAAAAGGCTCAATCGATCTGAAAAAGGCCTAAATCACTCCTTTATGTTGTAACGCCTAGGATTTCGCCTCGAGTGGTGATCGAATGGGTATCTCAACATCAAGCTTTATTCATATTAAGTTTCTATAAGTTCCATATTCATAGCTATTATGCTCAAATGATTGAAGAATCAAGAATAAAACTCATTTAGCAAAAAGAGTTAAGCATGCAAACGATACAATCTCATGTATTACCAAAAATGTATTTCCAATGAGTATCATGATTTTATCAATGCTCATTAAAAGAATACACAACTCTTCTATCATTCTTAAGACAAAGCATTTCAAAACATCATTATTCTTTCTCTAAATCAGGAATTCTTCCATTACCGATCAAGTTTTTTATCGAGCATGCACTTATGCATCATCATTGTCTAACTCGCTAGATTGGTCATACTGCCCTTGATTTCTATTGTTGCTTCTCCTCTGACTGGCCTCTAAATCTTTTATTTGAATGCCCAAATCACACAAATCTTCGAATGTCTTGATTAGAAAGCCTATAAACCTATCACTGATGAAGGCATGGGCTCTATTGATCACCATACAGACTTAGTCCTTCTCCATAGGCCTCATGGTCACCTTGGTAGCTTTGACCCTCCAATGGACCAAATACTCTAAAAAGGTCAGTGCGTCGTCTCTAAATTCCTCAAAGTTACCCCTAGTTAGGTATTGTGGCGATACTGTTCTACAAACTGTTCGGGTAGCTCTTTCCAATGTTTTGGACTTTTTTGGGAAGATCATGGTACCATACAACTGCATCATCTTCTAAGGATTTACTTTAAGATTTACTCTTTTGACAAAGGAGTGGTGGCCATGACTGCTACATACTGTCTCAAGTGCGTCTTGGGGTTACCCTCTCTATTGAATTTGGACAAGTCTGGTAGACGAAACTTTGATGATAAATCATTATCTCCAATGAGTAGGATGTCATCTAGGTCTTCGACCTCTTTCAACCCTCTCTTCTTCACGAGAGATTGAACCTTCTCCATGTCCTTGGCTAATTTCTTGAACGATTTAGGCTTGTTTTGGTTGGTTGGGCTTTTCCCCCTATCTCTTCTTTGGCTAGTCTCACCCTTGTCACCACTATTTCCTTCGGGTGTAGGCTGGTTCGTGCGGTTAGATCCATTTTGTAGAGCTTCAATGAGTTAGGCCATTTGTTATTGAAAAGTAGTGATGTCCGCCCTCGTTTGAGCCATTTTACCATTATTGTTGTTAGGTGCAGCCATTTCAACAGTTGGTTCTTCTTGTCTTGTCAAACGACTACCTCGTCTAACCTAAGCTATGATGGCTGCAAAACAAAGGTGTTAATGCCATGCATGCATACATGTATGCATGATATGATGCATGCTCATGCAGGAGCAAAGACACACTTTTAGCCTTCCAACCTTATTTCTCCCACACATGTGAGGTCGAGTCTCTTTTCCTAGGATTTTTGGCCTCATTTCCAAGTCATCATCATAGGATGTGGGATTGGGAGATTCTCTCTTTTAATTTTGACATACAAGTTGATATTGGATTATCCATGATTATCATAACATGGCTTCTAAATGTCATGATAACCCTAACTTGTGGCACATGCCCCCCGTTTTATTCTTATGGGTGACTTGACATGTGGCATTTGTTCATGGTTCCATAAGGTTTGAGTTAGTATTATTCTAATCATGGGGAATTTACATCCATAGACATGCATTTCAACATGGGTTTTGGATATCCATCCTATTGAAAATTTCTAGATTCATCTACATGGGCTTGAGTCTCAAGGGTCCAATCGTCTAGGCTCCTTCAAGTGAAAGATGCTCCTTAGGTCGGTCTCTTTTTCTACCAAATCAATTATATGTGCTCAAAGATGGTGACATCAACATAAGTCATCTAAGGGTCGAATGGACTAAGGACTTCTCATGCCAATGCACACGGCCAATTTAGGTAATTCATGCTCATTGTGTGTAAAGAGTAGTGATGCAAGGACTCAAAATATCAATATGAGGTATTAGAATTTGATATCCCATTCAGAATCAACTTCTCTTATCCCCAATGGAGTTGCCACTATGATTCATCTACATAGAAAGAGGGAGGAGAATTTATTTACATTTCCTTCAAACATGGGGGAAGGGGAAGAGGATTACATTGCTTTGTTCTTCAACAATAAAATAAATTCTATTTCTAACACTTCATATATTCATTCATTAATTCATACGAATTATAGCATAGTCATATAAATTACATCTTCAATATAATCAATCAATGTGAGATTAGATAAATAAGGAATTCCTCACTATCATATATTAGTCTATTCCATGTTTATCAAATCTCTACATGCGTATTCATACATACATCTATCATTCTTAGTGATGGTCCCTTACCATCAATGTGATTCCACCGTCACTTCATGGCATTATTCTAATCATAGTGTATCCATGGTATATTCATACATTCATAAATCAATTAAACAAAGCCATAATCTAGATCTATGGCACTTCTACCTAGATTTGATAATTCTATCATGGTATTCTACCTATTGTTATTCTAGCATAATTCATATCAATTCGTATTATCATGGCATTTCTAGCCTAAGTTATCATGATATATTCTAGCTTAATCATGACATTTCTAGCCTAATTCAAATAATTAAAATAAAACAAGGCTCTTTTAACCCAATCAAAGCATTCAAAGGGTAAGTAGTAATTCTTACCTATTCTATGCTATTTCCTGGCATACTTCAAAGCAATCATAAGTCTTCCTGGCTTGATTCTAATCATGTGCTCCTAAGTATGATTCTAAGCATTTGCAAAGAAATAAAAAAAAAAACCTATTCATGTTTCTAAATAAAGAAAGGAAGGATGACTTACCTTGACAAGCATTTTCACCTAGCAAAACAAATAAAGGATTAAACAGTTCTATAAAATCCTAAACATGCTTCTAAGTATCAAAATAAATCCTAAACATGCCTATTTTAAGCATAAATAAACCTAAACATGCTTAATTCTAAGCAAGAAAAAGAAAGAAAAAAATATGAAGGAGAAGAGAAAATTGCTTTTAGGACGTACCATTTTCAGGTTTAAAACAATATAAAACACCCAAAAAATATTAGAATAGAAATGACTCCATGGAACTCTCACAAGTGTGTCCTAGAGGGAAAGAGGGAAGATCTTTGGATGTCCTTTCAAAGTGTGCCAAAGGTGTGTTTAGATAGATTTTTCTTGCAGTGAAAAAGTGATAAAAACCAATATGAGATTCAGATTAGCGGTAACACGTGAACAGTACCGTGTGAATAGTATGTAGGCAGTTTGGCCCTCCCTATTCTACAATTTTGTAATACAGTCTCTTCTGACATTTGTCTATTCAATTGCTTATAACTTTTTGAGTTCAACTCTGATTCATAATCTTTAAATTTCTATGAAAACTAGACATCCGTAGCTTCACAACGGTATATGACTCGTCATCATAGTCTTTCTAGATTAATTTTTGTGATTTTTTAAAGTCACATATTAGTTTTGAAGATCTTTCATCGATTCCTTCTCACCTTTCCTTTCTTGGTCTCCAAGGGGATTTTGGTCGTTTTCTTTACTCGACATTCATCTTCATTTCATCATCGAGCCTCAAAATTCTAGTGTCTACACATATGAATGAAGTATAGCTATGTGGAGAAAACATGCTTAGCCATGGTGTGGCTCTCGAAAAAGTTACGGTATTATTTTCAGTCTTATAAGATTAAGGCTATCTCGAAGGAGGATCCAATGAAGTATCTTTATGAAGCACCATCTTTGGTGGACAAATAGGCAAGATGGCCATTTTAACTATTAAAATTTGACATCGCGTATGTCACCAAGAAGGTGGTGAAAAGAAGAGTAGTAGAAGAGTTTTTGGCCATGAATCCAATCGACAATGATGAACCATGGGAGTTGGTTTTCCTAAATGAACATCTCGGGGTGACCTCGGTAGTGGGATGGAGGATGTTCTTTGACGGAGCTATCAATATAAACGATGCCAGAATATGAGTTATTATGGTCTTACCAACAGAAAAAGTCATCCCTTTTGCTAAGAAGCTGGAGTTTAGAGTCGCCAATAATATGACTGAGTATGAAGCCTGTGCCTTTAGGTTGGAAGTTATGATTGCGATGGGTATTGATGAAATAAAAGTGTTAGAAGATTTGAAACTAGTCATCTCTCAAGCCAATGAAGATTGGGATTTAAGGGAAGAAAGGTTGAAACCGTTCCTCGAGCACATTAGAAGGTTGATTGGGAGGTTCAAGTAGTGCACCTTCATCTATCTTCCCAGAAATGAGAATCAGATGGCTGACGGCCTAACTTCTTTGGCATCAGTTTGGGTGAGTACTCAAGAATTATTGGTGAGACCAATAGTGATATCACGAGCATGGGGTCCTTGCTAAATGGAACCCCATGTAACGGAGGTCAAAGTGGATGAGAAAACATGGTTCTTTGATTTGAAGAAGTACTTAGAGAAAAGAATTATGTCAGATGAGGCCAATGAGAGGGACATGGCTGTATTACAAAGGTTGGTCTAATAATTTATTTGTCATCAAGAGTGATGTACAAAAGAATACCAGAAGAGATGCAATTGAGATGTGTCGATGAGAAAGAAGCTAGAACGCTTATGGAAGAAATCCATAGTGGTATGTGTAGACCACATATGAATGGGCTAATGCTTACAAAGAAGTTAATTAGGCAAGGCTTTTACTCACTAATCATGGAGATAGATTGTGTCTAATTTGTGAAGAGATGTCACCAGTACCAGATCAATGGAAACTTGATTCACCAGCCACTCTTGTAGCTACAAGGAATGACAGCATTGTGGCCCTTTGTTGCATGAGGCATTGACATTAAAGGTGAGATAAGACCATTAGCCTCTAATAGGCATCGATATGTGATAGTGGTAATTGACTACTTCACTAAATGGATAGAAGTTGAGTCCTACAGTAAAATGGGGGCAAAGCAGATGGCAAAGTTCATTGAAAAGAATATCATATGCAGATTCGGGGTGCCTCATGACATTGTGACTAACAATAGGGTTCATTTCCAGGTTAAGACTAGAGCCTTGTTTGAGCAGTATGGGATTGAACACCACAAGTTGTCTTCATATCGGCCACAAGCAAATGAAGTGGTAGAAGCGACCAATAAGAATATCAAGAAAATGTTGGCCAAGACGGTGCAGACATACAAAGATTGGGTAGATAAGCTATTGTTTGTGCTATAAGGTTAAAGAACAACACCTAGAAGTTCAAAGGGTATAACGCCCTTCTAATTGGTGTATGGTTAAGAAGCGGTACTACCGATTGAGATAGTAATGAAATCAAAAAAGGTTTTAATGAAAGTAGAAATTCTTGAAGGGGTATGGATTCGCAATAGATGTGAAAAGTTGGCCTTGATTGATGAGAAAAGAATGAAGGTCACATATCACATGTAGTTATACTAGAAGCGGGTTGTTGGAGCTTTTACCTAGAGAATAAAAGCAAGGAATTTCAAAGAACGGGAATTGGTCCTTAAACAAGCTAGGCTAGTAGTGTTTGATCCTAGAGGGAAGTTCAAGCCCAATGGCTTATTAGAAAACTAGAAATGGCTAATTAATGATAGGAGTTTTCTCATTATGCACATATTGTTTGAAGAACAAACAAATGTACTTTTATTAATGAAATGAAATTGTTTGGAAACAAATATGCCATTGAAATGTTTTATTATTTTGGATGATAACAAAAGGAAAGCATCTAACATTTAAGCTAACAATAAAACTATTAATGTCGTCTTTGCCTCTTCGATAGACTATGAATAGGCTCGTCACACTGCTCACGGCATTGTTTGACTCTAATAGCAGGATCAAGAATGGAAGCCTGAAGGGTCATTGTGAAGGAGACTTTCATCCCACCAAAGCGTTCGTGACCACGACAATGTATCAAAACCTCTTTCGAGACTTAAGGGAACACAAATGAGTCATGGGCATGTCTGGAGAAATGATGTTGTCACCTAATTATTTAATTGGGAATGAATGGGGGCAATCCGATCTCTCGCTTTAGGGCCTAAACTACCTTCAACCCTTAAGAGATGGGTTCGGAAAGTTAGGTACGAATCGTTCAACTCGCTCGGATCAAAATCTTGCTTCCACTAGGGTATACCGAATAAAAATATCTCATATTAACATACAGTCCACTTAAGTTGTTGGTTTTATGCACACATTCTATTTTTATCTTCATTTAGACATATGAGATGATTATTCAATCATAGCAGTTGCATATTCATACAAAAAAGAAAGAGAATAGAATTACATTTTCGTCAAACATTAGGGAAGAGGAAGAGGATTACATTGCTTTGTTCTTCAACAATAAAATAAATTATATAAAGAATACATCTATCTAATTATAAGTTATGGTTCCTCGCCATCAATGTGAGTCCACCATAACTTCATGACATCATACAATAGCACTTCTAAACATACTATATTCACAGCATATTCACATATTTATAAATCAATTAATTCAATACAAAGCCATAATCTAGTATCATGGCACTCTAGCCTGGATTTTATATTTCTATCATGGTAATTCTACCTATTGCTATTCTAGCACAATTCATATTAATTCATATTGTCGTGGCATTTCTCTGCTAAACATGGTTATCATGGTATATTCTAGCTATCATGGTATATTCTAGCCTAATCAAGGCATTTCTAGCCTAATTCAAACAATTGAAGTCAAACAAGACTCTTCTAGCCCAATCAAAGCATTCAAGGGGTAATGTGGTAATTCTGACTTATTCTAAACTATTTCCTAGCATATATCAAAGCAAATATAAATTCTCCTAGCATGATTCTAATCATGTGCTCTTAAGCATGATTCTAGACATTTGTTCCTAAGCATGATTTTAAGCATTTGCAGAGAAAATAAATTCCTAAACATGTTTCTAATAAAGAAGGGAAAGCAAACTTACCTCGACACACTTATCTATCTCTTAAAACAAATAAAAAGGTTAAACAATTCATGAAACCCTAAACATGCTTCTAAGCATTAAATTAAATCCTAAACAAGCTTATTCTAAGCAAAATAAACCCTAATCATGCTTAATTCTATGCCACAAAAAAAGTAAACAAGAAAATAGGAGGAAAAAGAGAGTACTGCTCTAATGAAGTACCCTTTCCGGGTTGAAAGCAATAAAACGTCTAAAAATCCTTAAACTGGAAAACACTTTTCGAATTTTTAAGTGTGAGTTCAAGAGGGAGAAGAAATTATTATTCTCAATAATCGATGTGCCTTGTAAAGTAAAAAGGGGGTTGTTTATATACAGAATGGGTGAAACTGAAAAAGTAAGCAAAGAAACAAAAAAGGAAGGTCTTAATTGAAAAATTCTAAAATTAAGGGATCAATAGCCAAGCAATTGTTGGCAAACTGTCGAATGGCAGTCTAATAGTTCGACAATAGTTTGACCACAAGACGGCTATTGGTCAATAGCTAGGCGGTTTGTTTGACAGTCGACGACTGTTCCCCTTCGGTCTTTCCTATTTTGGCATTTTACAGTGTAGTCACTTTTGATCTTTGTCTATTTGATCATCCATAACTTTTAGAGTTCAACTTTCATTTATAATTTGTAAATTTCTATGAAAACTAGACATCTGTTGCTTTGCAACGGGATATGATTCATTAGTAGATTCTTTCTGGATTAATTTTCGTGATTTTTTTAATTTACATGTCAATTTTTAAGACCTTTCATCAATTCCTTCTTACCTTTCTTTTCTTGGCTTCCAAGAGCATTTTGGTCATTTCTATTGCTCAACATTCATCTTTCTTTTATCATCGAGCCTCAAAATTCTAGTGTCTATAGCTTTCCCCCTACTTTAGAGAACCACAAAATGGAAGCATTGGCAAGAGCAAAATCATTGTTTGATAAATGGAGGAATTTCTTACAAATTAGTTAAGCAGCAAAGAGGTTGGTGATTAATTGAGAGGCAACTAGAGCAAGAATTTTAATAACCACTTCTTTTGGAAAATAGTTGATGGAACTCATCGTTTCAAGAGCCAATGCAAGTAGATCAAAACAAATCTGCATAAATTTGAAAAAAAAAATCAAATTTGGGGAAGAACATCACTCTACAAAATTAAACAATAATACAAGAGAACTTAGTTGTTGGAGGGGAAAAATTAACTTAGTTTCATGCTTTAATTTATTCAAAGACCATACTTGTTGTTTTATACGTTATAAGCTTAGAAATCAACTAAAAATAGGAAATAACAATTATATATATTAAAATAATTGAAGATGAAGACTTGAAGACCTAAATGCTTAGTAGAGGCAATTAAAATACAAAGAAGATAGCAGGCATCATTCTAACAAGACAAGCAGCAAGTAGCAAAAAGATTTACAGAGAGAAATTTACACAAGAGCAAGGATGGAGCCAAAAAATTCCATTAGTGGGGGCAACTTAAATAAAATAGAACAAATAATTAAATGAAATATACACATTAAGTCTTTATATTTACTTAATATCCTCATAGTTTTCTTTGATTTTATGTTTTAAAAAATGTTATGTTATAATTTCATTTAAAACTTGATATCAGATCTTATTAAATATTCTTTTCTACTACATGAAAAAAGATCTATAAATGGAGTTTATCAAATTAAAAAAGAAAAAGATATATCCAAGATGGAAGAAAAAAGAACAAAAAATTATTATCAAACAATAATTAATAATAGTAAAAAATTTAAAAAGTTTTTATTAAATATAAAAGACAAATATTATGAAATTATTAAATAAAAAGATAGATTATTTTGTACTTATATGACTCTTTGTAAGTAGCATAGAAGTTGGAATTAAATAATTAAGATAGGTGCTTGATACAAAGCAATCTAATTTAGTGTAATTTATCAAAAAATGCCACATGCTCACATTTTATAGATTCTTATGATGATTTTGTCCACTTTTTGTTACATGATTCTTTTAATTTTTTCAGATCATGATTTGGCGCAATTTTGTTTAACATGCATAATTTAAAGTCCATAGCATCATCTTCTGAATTTTTCTTCCCATAAAAGTATTAGAATTGTAAAGTTTTCTAATTAAATATGTATATAAAAATTATAATTTCTCTTATTTGAATGAGGGATGGTGTTACTTAGAAAATGAGTGAGGTCAAACACCACTACTAAAAGATAAATATAAAATATTTACTCGAATAAATACAAGGTAGAAAACAATGATCAAATTACAAAGAAAGAAATAGAGATGTTTTACATGGTCTTCACCTTCTATCTCATTACACCTTATCTCTCAAACAAAAACAAAAAAATGCAAGGAATTGGTATTGAAAACCATTTTCTTTTGTAATCTTTTTTTTTTAGAGTTGAAAAATTAGGTTTTATATTTCCCATCTAGGAACAATTTAATTTAGTATAATTTACTAAAAAAATGATCAATTTACATGTTTAAACAATGATTTATAAAAAAATTAAATTAAATGGTCATATTGGATAGGAAATTTCATTTTAAGTGGATATAGGTACTATAGGAAGGCACGATTAAGCAGGTAAGCATAGTCTCTCTCTCTCTCTCTCTCTCACTCTCTCTCTCTCTCTCTCTCTCTAGCTTTGTGGTCTTGTGTAAAGCCTTTCCACCCATTATTATTTATTTCTATTTCTAAGTGAGCAAGCAGGTTGAAAGTAGTTGAGGTAATAGCAATAGTAAGCAGGAAAGCAGACATTATTGGTTGTAAAAAGCTTACCTGAGAACTGGAGCATAGTAACCCTTTCTTCCATTGATGCTCGATCCATGCCTGTCTAGATAGATAGTTTCGACTGAATATTTAATTAGAAGAGAGAAGTTATCACCACAGAAGGCATTTCCACTTGTCTTTTGCCCAGAGGCTCTTGTAATACTGAACAAGCAGGGACTAAATGCTTCTTATAGCTAATCTTTTCCTATAGGCTCAGAAGAGGGTCAAAAATTGTTAATTTGTTTACTATTTTTGCCAATAAAAATGACTATAGGACTATAAGATAGGAATTGTAGGCTTCCCCAACTTCATGTTTATAGAGGTATAAATTTTGTGACCCAAGTCCTGACAAAGAAGTAAATTGTAAAAAACCTAGGTATAGGTTATAAATGTATTAGAAAAAATCCCTATCATGGAAATCATTGATATTTATAATTTGATAGAAATATTTTTAACCCTACCTGAGTGAGTACAAGAGAAAATTTGATGGTGAACCCATACAACAAACAACCAAAACCAAAAACAAATAATCTCTAATCAAAACACTTACACTCTCACACAGTCAACCAACAATTTATTTGAGTAATTCTTCGATATATCAAATAATCAATGTTTGATAAAATAACAACAAAAACTTATATTTATACTAACTAAAACATATTAGTAATTTGAGTCAAATTAGGATAAGTCAAAATCCCTCTTTGAGTCAAAATCCCTAAACTACTAATTTTCTACATAAATGAAACCCTAATTAATCAAATAAATAAAAAGACAATAATAACCCTAAATAAAAATAGACCATGTTATATATCAATTCCCCCAACTTAGAAAGACTCGTCTCCAGACGACTGAGATTGCAAGTAAAAATCCAAAGCACGGGGATTGATGCAACAAAGATTATCCTCAAGAAGCCAAGTATCAACATCTGCTAGTAGATCTTTCCAACGAACAAGGAAACTATGTAAGCCACTAGTAGCAAAAGCAACATCATAGTCATCCAAAATGTGATCAACCTCATCAATCGGTGGAGGATTGAATGGAGGCAAACTAGGTATGACAATAGTAGGAGAAGCTGTAGAAACATCAAACACAGTTGGAGGCTCGAAATGTCCTCAATAAGGAAACAAGTCTGCCACATTAAAAATTAGACTGGTACTCTAATCAGAGGCAAATGAAGTAAATAAGCATTAGAGCCAAGCCTACAATTAACTTTAAATGGGAGATAGGCACGAGCATGCAATTTCTTGTTGGCTTATTTTGGGAAGCTAGAAGGATTGAGGTGAACCATGACATAATCACCTTCCTTAAAAATATTTTCTCTGTGATGTAGATTAGTAGCAGACCTATATATTTATCATTACTCATGAAAATGATTTGTCTAACCTCAACATGCAAATTGGGCATATGGGTGGCAAAATCAGTCGCAAAGTTTGGAGAAAGGTAGTTAGAGGGTAGGCAAACAAGGTCAATGGGTTGATAAGGTGTAATACCATGAACAATCATGAATCGACTCTTGCCAGTGGACCTATGAACAACATTGTTATAAGAAAACTCAACCATAGACAACACTAAATCCCAATGACCTAACTTTTCTCCTACCATACAACGAAACAAGTTCTCTAAGCTACGATTAACCACTTCAGTTTGAGGATGATAAGCTAAAGAGAATTTAATAAGTGTATCAAACTCTTTCCAAAGTGTTTTCCAAAAGTAGCTAACAAACTTAACATCTCTATCAGAAACTATTGATATAGGTAGTCCACGGAGACGAACAATCTCCCTAAAAAATAGTTGAGCTATATTAAAGCATCACTAGTCTTAGAGCAAGAGATAAAATAAGTTATTTTAGAGAACCTATCAGCCACAACAAAAATAGAATCATGTTTCCTAGTTGTTTTAGGTAATCCTAAAAGGAAGTCCATACTACTATCTCTCCAAGGAAGGTAAGGAATAGGGAGAGGAATGTATGATCCTTGATTAATTTTTCTAGCCTTAGCTAGTTGACAAGTATGACATTGGGATACAATCCTAGCAACATCCCTCTTCAATGAAGGCCAATAAAACCTATCCTCAACTAAGGCAATGTTTTATCTCTCCCTAAGTGGCCAGCTAATCCTCTCGAATACATTTTCCAAACTAGAAAGAAATCTTTCACAGAAGTACAAGGAATGCATTAATAAGAACCCTTAAAAAAGATAACCTTCACATATGCTAAAATCTTCATGATCTTTACTACTATTATCTAAGAGTTCCTTATAATTGATGCCAAAATCAGGACAAGAGCGATGCTCATATTTCATCTTATTGAAATCTACAATCTCAACTTGCATGGTTCAAAAAGTGTACATGACTCTACTAAGGACAACGGATACCTTATTATCCTCTCTAGGCCTATGTGTAAGTATAAAGGTGAACATTGAAGGAACTCAGACCATTTGACATGTCTCTCATTCAATTGCTTTTGCGATTGAAGATATTTTAATGCTTGATGGTCAGAGTAAAGGATAAATTTATTAGGTAAAAGATAATACTGCCAATGTTGTAGATATCTGACAATGGCATAGAACTCTTTATCATAAGTAGAAAATCTTTGTTTAGCCTCACTGAGTTTCTTACTAAAGAAAGCTACAAGGTGACCCTTATAACTCAAGACTCCCTATACTTCTGAAACATCACAAGCTACTTTAAAGACTTTGGAAAGCTATAGGTGTCTAAAGACAAGGGCTTGAGTCATTCGTTGCTTAATAAGCTCGAATGCTTTACTAGCTGCAGGTGTCCATTGAAATTCACCATTTCTCACACAATGAGTGATAGGTGCCATGATGGTGCTAAACTCTCTAATGAATCTCCTCTAGAAAGAAGCTAAGCCACGGAAACTACAAATTTTAGATAAAATCCTAAGTGTAGACCAAGATGTAATAGCTTTTATCTTACTAGGATAAGCTTTAACACCCTTAGAAGTAAATATGAATCTTAAGAAAAGAACTTAAGACTGCATTAAAGAACATTTCTTAAGATTGATGTACATCTTGTCATTCCCAAGGACACGAAAAACTTCCTTAAGGTGGCCTAAATGTTCTTCCTCACTCTTACTATATATGAGAATGTCATCAAGATAAACTACAAGGAACTTTCTTATAAAGGTCATACTATATGGGCCATGACTCTTCTAAAAGTACTATAGGCATTTGACAAATCAAAAGGCATAACTAACCATTCAGGGGATTTAAAAGTAGTGTTCCACTCATCACCTGATTTAATCTATCTTAGAGAACCAACAAGAACCAGCTAGCTCATCTAACATATCTTCAAGCCTAGGTGTGGAAAGCTTATACTTAATGGTGATTTTGTTGATGGCTCTACTATCTACATGCATTCTCCGAGAGCCATCTTTTTTAGGGGTGAATAACACTGAGACTACTCAAGGACTAAGACTATGATGAATGAAACCTTTCTCTAATAGACCCTCCATTTGCCTATTTAACTCAGCTCTTTCAATAAGGTTTATCCTATAATGTGGAAGGTTAGGAAGTTGTGAACATGGAAGTAAGTCTATGGCACGTTGAATATCTCTCATTGGTGATAGCTCATTTGGCAAGTCCTCAAGGGGCTATATTACTAAACTCCTCTAAAAGTTCACCTACCTTAGGAGGATAGTCTAAACTAGAGTCTTGTGATTGCTCTTTTAGAACCAAGGTGTACACAACACCTGTCTCTTGGTTTTGTTTCATAAAATGAGTTGGAGCCGAAATATTCAAGTTGGATTTCTTGAGTTCTAAAGTATTGGATCTAGGCTTTGGAATTGACTTATCTTTTTGAACCCTAGTTAAAACCTTACAATTATTGGTAGGTTTGGCTAAGTTGAAAATGATGAGTTTACTACAATGATTAAACACATAGGTATTCTCTTTCCTATAGTTTATAAAATCATAGTCACAAAGCCAAGATCCACTTGGAAGGATATAAGCTACATCCATAGGTAACATGTGGCAATAGATGTTTTTATTGTAAGAACAAAACTTAAGAGGAACAAGACATCTATGAGTGACAGGTAAGGATGTTTTGTTAACCCAAGCTACTTGAAAAGGATTAACGTGAGGCTCTAAAGTAAGTTTAAACGTATCAGTTGTAACTTTGGAGATGACATTCAAGGTACTACCTCTATCTATCACTAGTTTGCATAACTGATTCTTAAAGGGAACTAAAGTATGAAAAATACTAGTTCTCTTCTAAGAATAAAAAACTATTGGATTGGACAAAATACAACGCATAACTAACAATTGTCCATCAAACTCTTTTTTAGGAATGTCTCCTAATCTTAAATCTTCACTCTTCTCTAATGGTTCTAAGACCTCTCTTTTAGGATCCTCATGGGTTAGTTCACTAGAGTCATAACCTATGGTCATTAAGGATGGCAAAATCTGGGGTCGGGGTCGGGGTCGGGGCCGGTCGTCCCCGGCCTCGGCCCCAAACATCAATTGCAAAACCCGGTCCTGGAAAATTCCCCAAAATTTTTTTTCGGGTCTGGGTTTTCCAATAACCTGGGATTAAAACCCGGGTTGTAAAAAAACAAAGCTAAAACAAGCAACCTGCCAAAACGCTCGATAAAACACGACGCGCTCGATAGAGCTCGACACGATTATCTAACACTAAACACTTACACGTCGAGTCATGTTTTCAAAGACATCAAGTGTCGGATGATGAATCTGACACTCGATACTTACATGTCGAGTGATGACACGATCATCCAACACTCGACACTTACATGTCGAATCATGTCGGATTCATAACTGACACTCGATATCAGTCTATTTTCAAAGACATCAAGTGTCGGATGATGAATCTGACACTCGACACTTGCATGTCAAGTCTTGTCGAGCGCTATCGAGCTCGTTGAGTTTTGTAGAGCGTTTTGGTAGGTTGCTTGTTTTAGCTTTGTTTTTTTGCCTTTTTGCATCATATTTAACAATAACGACCTTGTATTTGCAGGTTGAAACAAATGGTAAGTGAATTGTAGATAATAGAGGATGTCGTTTAAGGGGTTATATTTAAGATTACAAATTTGATGGATTAAATTGATATAATTTTTTAATTTAATTAAGCACCTCGGGTTCAATCCTGGGTCCTCGGCCCCAGCACCTCCACCCCGGCCTCGACAGGGCAGAAGATTCCTACCCCAGCCCCGGCCAATTACCCCGATTTTTCGGGTAATTCCCCAGCCTCGGTCGGGTTGGTTTGCCATCCCTAATGGTCATGGTACAACTAAGACAATGAGCAACAATATGACCTCTACCTTGACAATTTTGACACACAATTGGAGACTTTTTGGAGTTACTAAAGCAAACCATTCGAGTTGATCTATCCCTATTCAAGTTGAAACTAGAATTGACATTAGGATTTGAAGCACCAGATGTAGGATAACTAGGAGTTGACGAGTTGGAAGCTTTAGTAGTGGAGGACTATTGATTAAAGTTGCTTCTATTGAAAGTCTTAATTTGAGGAGATGAAGTATGCATTGAAGAAGTTTACCTAGTATTATAAAGTTCAGTATGAAGTTGAGCTTCTAGGGCTTTATTATAGGCGTCTTCTAAAATGACAGGAGAGCTTAACTCATCAACATGTTGGATGTCAAACTTAAACCATTGATAAATCTAGATGTGGTGGCATCATCAGGCTCTTCAATGTTACACCTAATATGAAGACTATCAAATTTAGATTTGGTACTCAAAGACACTAGAAGAACCCTGCCTAAGGTTAAACAATTGCATGTAAAGTTGCTTTTTATAGGACTGAGGGATATATTTTTGTGTATGATCCATTTACAGTTCTTCTCAAGTATGAAGATGATTATGTTTTGGTAAAACCCATGTTCTATGGACTGATAATAGATCATAGCAGTACCAACTAACTTAAGTCGAGCAAAACAAACACGATAGGTGTTTACCATGTCAAACTAAGCAAAGTACTCCTTACGATATCTATCCAATCTAGGAAAATAGTGGGTTCTAACCTACCATCAAGCTTAGGAACATTATGTTTGACTCCTTTAGGGATCTCAGATGATTGACGCCAAGAATTGCTTTTATTGCTTCTATGACTGCCTCTAACATCACTATCCTTTTCAAACAATGGATTATATTCTCGCTCATGATATCCTCTAGATATGGATCCTATGATTTCTTTACCCTTATCGAACATATTAGATGACCCAATATTGTTATCCTTGCGATTAGGATGCTCTCTAATGTCAAGTACTACATGTTCCATGCGAGTGAACCTATTTTCTAATCCATTTAACCTATTGTTTATGGTATTTAAATCAGGATGTTGATTAGGTTGGACAGGTGGTTGGATAGGGAGTTCAGGAGGCCGAGGATTTGGATTGGCCTTTTTTTTTAATAAAAAATAAAATACTAAGTCTAGACTAAAATAAATCTGATGCTGCTGCAATAAAAATCAAGGCAAGGAAAGTAAACATGCAATGATTTTTTTAAGGTTAAATTGTAACGAAAAGTAAGAGTATATAGGCTAAACTATAAAACTGAAAGTGTATGGGCTAAATTGAAATGCAATGAAATTGATGGGCTAATTGGTGAAAATTGAGAATGCAGGGGTTAAATGAAAGCGGTAAACTATAAAAATTTAAAACTTGAACAACTGGTAATTATGCAAAGTGGGTGGGTTTCTAGGACAGTAGGCTTGATTTAATGATAAATTACTTGAAAGCCCCTAATCAAAAATATCAATCAACTTTAAAAAGTGACAAAAAAGTCCCTAACCTCAATCATCCAAGCACTTTGAAGTTGGTGCACGTGCAGCGACTTTCGGTGATTGGACGGCGATGATGAAACTCTCAGTTGGCAGATCAGTGGTCGTTGAGTGCTCCAATGATGAGTTGACCGTGAGGAGTGTAGTTTGTGAAGGCCTACATTTTAGCGATGGATTTCCAATTTTTAGTGGTGAACTTCTGGCAACCGGCAGCCTATGAGTTGATTCTAATGGGTAGTGTCAATCAACGTGTAACGAAGGAGGGTAGTTTGTGTGGTAGTGGCCGAAACCAATTTGTGGTTTTTGGGGGGTTTTCCAGTGAGATTTCGGGGATGGTGATGAAGGGAAAGTTGATTGGGTTGGCTAGATCTACGGTTTGGTGGGTTTGGTGAAGGGTGATTTGCCGATGGCTGGTGATGAGCAGTAAATTCGATGATGAACAATAACTATGTTTGGAGTTTTGTGTTCTTAAGATTTATGAAATTTGGGATGATTTTGCAAAATCGATGTGAGGCTCCAATACCAATTTGACAGGAGCCTTTACAGAAAACAATCAAAATCAAGAACTAACAATCATCAACCAAAACACTCACAATCACAAACAATCAACCAACAAATTATGTGAATAATTCTTCAATATATTAAATAATCAATATCTAACAAAATAACAATAAAAATCTATTTTTATACTAACCAAGATATAATGAGAATTTAAGTTAAATTAGGATAAGTCATAATCTTTCTTTGAGTCAAATTTCTAAACTAATAATTTTCCTAATAAACAAAATCCTAATTAATCAAATAAATAAGAAGACAACAATAACCTTAAATAAAAATAGACCATACTATATCAGAATCGTGGTCGCCTTGGACGATCTAACCGCATAAGCCTTTTGAGTATTTGTGCATCTCTCTCTACTAGTCTATTTGTCTTCAGTCGTCTATTAGGGACAGGTAAGGTTGCTAGCCCAGACGCCGGCAATCATATGCAATTTCAGACAACGAATGACAGGGTGTGGAGTTTATTTTTATTTTTATACATGTCTATGAAGATCTGGCTTTGCTTTAATTGGCATGGAATACATATGCAACCAAAAAAAAAATTCCCAGAATCGAAAGATTTTTTTTTTTTTACACCTTTTGAAGAAGCTAACACAGTATCTCGTGGACGAGTTAGCTAACACAGGGTTGGTGAACACAAATCTTGACTACACAAGGTGTATAGACACACTATGGAAAATGGTGAGAATTACCAGAGTGTTACAAAATCAGTAATAAAAAAGAGTCTAAAATTCCACGCTTTCTTCTTCCAAAAAAAGACGCTTGTACGTAAAGGCTGCTGTAGCTCAATCTCGAGCATCATCAAGGTTAAACATATTCTCTAATTACAATTGAAATTGATGGTCGGAATAACAAAATAAGAAATATTTTATACTATCAATACACAAAAAAAAAAAACACATAAACACTCTTTTAGTTTTACTAATGCTTTAAGTACTCTTTACAAACTCTGTAGAATGCAGAGCCAAAAAGACTCTGTAGAATGTAGGTCAGTCACCAAGGGGTGGCAGCCACGCTTTTGAAATCAAGCTCGGTGTTCTCAATGTCTAGGTTATGAACATCAAGATTACATTTCACTTCAGTAATCTGGGAACCATTTTTCTCCATCAGTGACACGAGTTTCGCCTTCCTTTCTTCAAAAACCTTCATCTACCTGACAACCTCATCTAGCTCTTCCTTGGTTTTGGTTTGCTCAGCAGTTCATTGTGTGATCTCATTTTCCATTCTTTGAACTCCTCTTTAAGCTTGTCCCGTCTTTCTTTCATTGGTTGCTCAGTGAGACACCTCTGCACAGTCATAGTGTTAAAACCTTGCAATTCTAAGTCACTAAGAGCTTTAGAAATGCTATCGTATAAGCTTCCGAGGCTATTGGCTTGTAACGTTGATGTCTGTTTCACCACATAAGCAAAAGTTAGCAGGCACCCAATTGCTAATCCTTCACGATACAACTCGTTACATTTCTCTAAAGGCTTGAAATAAGGCCTCTCTTTCTCCAAAGATTCAACTGCTCTCAGTATTGATGAGCACTCTACATAAGGCAAGCCTATATTCTCTCTGTTGCTCATTGATTCAATCATTCTTCCTTCAGGATCATTTAAGGTCCCACTATGGATAAATCCTGCCTAAGAAAAACCTTTAATGAAGCTAATAAATAAAAGTTGGACACATCAACTTTCAAATATCCTTAGTTGAGTCAACAACTGTTAAAAGGGAAAAAAACCCATTAAACACATAAGGGTCTATAAATATTAGCCATGTTGCTGGTTTTGCTGATAATAGCTATCTCAGCTTCTCTAGTGCCACAACCTGTATCATAAAGTTCAGCTGCTTTTTCTGCTGATGCACCTTCTATACCTGAAAAAGGTGATCAAAAGCTTAAGATCCACAAGACATTGTCCAAATCTCAGAGCAAATACAACATATGAGAGATAAAAGAATAAGAGTTTGTTTCTTTCTACAAAATACATCTCCCAGCTCAAGAAAAGAAATGCAATTATAAATCTAAAGCAAGAGGGGAAGGAAGGGGGGCGGGAGGGCGGGCACGGGCGGGGGAGGTGGGGGGTGCAGGGGAATGTAGCTATGCTAAGATTTTTTTGTACCTTTAGAATTTCCCATACTGTTTTCAGGTGATTGAACACCAAAAATTACATTTTCTTTTATGACTAGTTTATCAACAGCACCGGTGGTTCCATCACAGTTCTTACCTGTAAATTTATAATCAGAATACCAAACTTTTCACATCAAGTTATCCAATACCATTCACTAGAGTTCTGTACCTTTAATTAGAAGTTTTTGATGCACAGTCTTTCTTTTCGGACTGCCACTTCACCTTCTTTCAACCGTATATCCTGCTTCAAAAATAAGTCTATAGACATTATTGGCATACCAGCAAAGCTAAGGATAACAAAATAAAAGGGCAAAATGAATTGATAGAGTACCCATTGCTCCCTCTTTGCAACCAAGTGAAAATTTAGTTTAACCGTCAGCAGTATGGGCTTGGGAGAAAACGAAGAAAGAGAAAGTGAAAAATAAGCTAATGGTAGAGGGAAGAAAGACTGATACTAGTATAAAAAGATTATATGGAGATATTAATTTCACTCGACATGGATCTTAGTTGAGAAGCTTTGACAAATACAAAAAATTAACACTTACCATGTTTAGCCTCTTCAAAGGAGAGTGAAATGTAGCATCACTCATAGAGCTGGCGTTTTTAATCTCCTTCCCACTTGAGGTCACCACATCCGAAATAGATTTTCTAATGCTCATAGTCGGAGTAGACGGACTCATCAACTGAAATTAACTGATCGAATCTTTATACACTCACACACTCTCACAGAGGCTTAAGCTCAGTTTTTTTAGAATTAGATTGGATTAGAGACAGTAGGCAGAGCTGGTTGAGGTGAAAATTAGTAGTTTATTTGGATGTTTGGCAGGAAATTCGAGAGTCCTGCCAGCTCTCCCAGGGAAACCAATTTCACAATACTAAAAAACATCACTGTCTCTCTCTCTTTCTCTCTCTCTCTCTCTCTCCCTCCCTCCCTCCCTCTATATATTCTTTAACTAACTCTCCTTTTCCTAGACAACTGTAACTAACTCCCACAACACCCACAATTCCCAGTATAGCATAACAGATAACAATAACAATAAAGGAATAAACCCACCCCCCTCTGATTAATTCAATTCAAAATTCCGCCCTTTTCTCTTTACCACCTTTGTGGCGTCTAGAATAGGTAAATTGTATTGGAGGCCTATCATTACCCCCGGCCCAAACTGTTACCTTGTCCTCAAGGTGAAAATTAGGAAACTGATTTTTGATTAAGTCAGACTGTTCCCAAGTAGCCTCAAAATCAGGTAAGCCTTTCCATTTGATTAGAACCTCAAGCATATCTCCTGATTCTCCTTTCTTATGGCGCACAACTAACACACTTTCAGATTCAACCATTAACTCCAAGGTTGCAGTAAGTTGGGTATGAATGAGAGGTGAGATAGGGGCAGTTCCCACCACTTTTCGAAGTTGGGAAACACGGAATACTGGGTGTACTAGAGAACCCTCTGGTAATTTCAATCTATAGGCAACTTGTCCTACTCTAGCTTCCATTGGATAGGGCCCATAATACCATGGACTGAGTTTTTCATTTCTACGTCTGGCCAGAGTTTGTTGCATGTAAGGCTGCAATTTGAGATAAACCAGCTCCCCCACCTGAAATTGAAGTTCCCTACGTTTTCCATCAGCCCACAATTTCATCCGATTTTGTACGTCGTTCAAATTCTGTTTCAACTCATCAATAATTGCATCTTTCTCCTCCAACAATTCCTCCACTGTCGAGACAGTAGTAGAATTTTGTCCATAACGAGCTAGTGGTGGAGGATCTCTTCTATATAATAATTTGAAGGGGGTAGATTTAGCGTAAGTGTGGTAGGTTGTGTTGTACCAAAACTCAACCCAATGCAACCATTTTACCCACTGGTGGGCTTTACCAACCACAAAGCATTATAGATATGTCTCTAGGCAGTGATTAACAACCACAGATTGGCCATCTGTTTGTAGATGGTAAGCTATACTACGTTTGAGAGTTGTGCCCTGCATTTTGAACAATTTAGTCTAAAAGATGCTTAGGAATACTCGGTCTCGATCAGAAATGATTGAGCATGGAACTCCATGAAGTTTAACAATTTCCTTCAAAAACAGCAGCCACAGATTAGGCATTGAAAGGATGCTTCAATGCTATAAAATGTCAATATTTAGTTAATCTGTCCACTACCACCAGTATTGAATCATACCCTTGCGATTTTGGTAACCCCTCTATAAAATCCAAAGCTATATCCTCCCAAACCTGATGAGGAATTAGCAAAGGCTGGAGAAGACCAGCCGGTGATGTTGCTAAATACTTATTCTGTTGGCAAACTGCACAAGACTCTACATAATCCTTAATCTCCTTGTTCATTCCATGCCAATAAAACTCCCTGGAAATTCTCTGAACAGTCTTAAGCAAACCAGAATGTCCTCCTAGGGGCTATCATGAAATTCCTTAAGTAGCTTAAGAATGAAGGCTGACTGTTTGCTCAATACCAGCCTTCCCTTATACAGCAGATTTCCTTGCACCATAGTGTACCCTTGATAGGAATAGCTTCCTTAAGCTTGAACAATTCTTCATCTATAATAATCTCGTTCTGTATCTCATTCAAATTAAAAAAGGGTGATAACGAGAGGGCAAAAAATTCAGGATGTTTGGACAAAGCGTCAACCGCTTCATTTTCCAGACCCGGTTTATATTGTATTTCAAACTCATACCCCAATAGCTTGGACAACCACTATTGATGCTCAGTGCTCACCAGCCTTTGTTTCAAAAGGTACTTAAGACTCCTTTGGTCAGTCCTTACTAAATTTCTTGCCTAACAAAAAAGGCTTCCGTTTTTGAACTGCCATCACTATGGCAATCTGCTCCCTCTCATAGACCGACTTCAACCTTTGACTAGGAGGGAGCATATGACTATAATAAGCCACTGGCCTGTTGCTTTGTATTAACACTGCCCCAATCCCCAATCCCCAATCTAGAAGCATCGATATCAGTTACGAAGGGTTGTGTGAAATCTGGTAGTGCCAACATTGGAACAGTGGTCATAGCTTGCTTCAATTTCACAAATGCTTCTTTAGCTTTAGCATTCCACCCAAAACTGTCTTTCTTGAGTTGCGCTGTTAATAGAAAGGCTAAACTCCCATACCACGCTACAAACTTCCTATAGTATCCTGTAAGCCCCAGGAATCTTCTCAACTCTTTCAAATTTTTTGGAGCGGGCTATTGCTATATCATTTCAACCTTAGAATTTTCAATAGCCACCCCTTCAGCAGAAATTATGTGGCCTAGATATTCCAATCGAGTTTGTGCAAACAAACATTTTTTTAAATTGGCATATAATTGTTGATCCTTTAGGATTTTCAAAACAATTGCTAAGTGTTATTGGTGCTATTCCAAACTCTTACTGTAGACCAGGATATCATCAAAGAAAACCAACACAAATCTTCTCAAATGCTTCCTGAGATGTCATTCATCAAGGCTTGGAAGGTTGAAGGGCCATTGGTCAGTTCGAACGGCATTACCATGAATTCATAATGCCCATCATGTGTTTTGAAAGCTGTCTTATGGATGTCTTTAGCCTTAACCCTGATTTGATAATATCCCGATTTGAGATCCAACTTAGAAAAGACACAAGGCCTGTGCAATTCATCCAGGAGTTTATCAATTACCGAAATAGGGTACTTGTCGGGTATTGTGGCCTGATTGAGAGCTCTATAATCCACACAAAGTCTCCAATTGCCATCTTTTTTCTTTACCAGTAAGACTGGACTAGAGAAGGGACTGCTACTCTCTCGAATTACTCCAGCCGCTAGCATTTCTTGAACCAGCTTCTCAATTTTGTCTTTTTGTATTTGTGGATAGCGATAGGGCCTTCCGCTTATCGGTTGTGTTCCTTCCTTAAGAATAATGGCATGGTCCCTTCCCCAACTTGGAGGTAACTGAGATGGTGAATCGAACACTGCCTGGAACCTGTTAATGATGCCTGCCACTTCAACAGGAATAATATTTTGGGAACTTGAATCAGCAAGAATGGAAATAGCACTTAACTCCAGCAGCATTCCTTGTCCCCCTCCTCTCATCGCTTTTATGAAGCTTTTAAGTCTTACTTAAGACTAACACAAGCTAGGATCCCCCTGCAACATTACTCTCCTGCCATCAACGTCAAATTCCATTGTTAGAGCTTTACAATCGAATTTAATAACTCCAAATTCTCTAACCATAGCATTCCTAACACCATATCAGTTCCCCCAAGATCCAGGGATAAGAAATCTTCCACTATCCTAATTTCCTGCAATGACAGAGCAGTTCCTTTACAAATTCCATCTCCCTTTACCAAATTCCCAGTCCCTAACAGTACTCCATAGGCATCTGTAATCCGATTTTCCTTACCAAGGCCCTAAAAACAAAATTATGGGTGGCACCAGGGTCTATTAACATGACAACTTCTTCCCCTCCAATCAGTCCTTTTGGTTTATTTGTTTTGGGTGAAGTAAGCCCCACTACTGAGTTCATAGAGAGTTCTATAACTTCAGGATTAGGACTGTTACCTCCAGTTGTTTCTATAGGTTCATCTTCTTCCTCTAACCGGCCCTCACTTTCTTCCTACACCACCATGACATGGAGCTCTTTGAATCGGCACCTGTGCCCTAGAGAGAATTTTTCGTCACAACGATAACATAGCCCCTTATCTCTTTTTGCTTGTAACTCTACATCTGTTAACCTTCGAAATTGTCCATCGTTCTTATTTTTTCTAGCACTGTGGTGGTTCGATAATTGTAGTTTCTAGGGGCTTTTAATAGAGCTGGCGTTATGTTGCTGGAGGTCCTTCTATCATTGAACTGGTTGGTGGGCCTTGAACTCCTGAAGGCCAAGTTCTTGCATTATAGCCTTTGGGCTGGCATCATGATTCGGTCCAGGCCCAAAGGCCTAAAGGCTTTCAGTTCAGCTTTGATATCAGGACGCACCCATTTATAAATTGGCCTAGGATGTGTTCTGGCAAGTCTTCCATTGTCGACGCCAACCTCTCGAACTACTGACGGTATTCTCTCACAGTGCCCTTTTGGCAGAGACAAAGGAGTTCCTCTGATAATTCCTCTTGGTTCTCTTTGAATCGTTCCTATAGCATCTCCTTTAATTCCGTCCATGATCGAAATGGCCTCCGAGACTCCTCCCACTAATGCCACGCAAATGCCTCCCCCTCCATGGAAACCGTCGCTGCCATCAGCTTCTTCGTCTCACTCATGCGATTCAATGAAAATTATGTTCAGCCCGATAGACCCACTCATTGCGATCTCCACCCTGGAACACCAGCATCTCGACCCAACAGGTTTTGATCTCACCTCTCCCCGAGACATCGATTTCCCCTCCTCTGGTAGTGTATAGAATCGATCCTCCTTCGTTTCCCCCCATCGGTGCTCTCTATTTTGATGACGATGCAGAGGGGTGAGTACCCTCTTTGTTCTCCCCCATCAAAGCCGCCAGTTTGTCCAGAATCATCGCCATGCTCCATTCCAAGAGCTGCACCTTCGCCATCTCTTCTTTGACAGCCTCGATGTCGTTCTGCAACATCTGGACCTTCTCCTCTATCGTGTCCATCCTCCCTTCGCTCTTCTTCGCCATGCCCAAGTAGTTGCTTTGATACCAAATTGATAGAATCTAGATACACTCACACACTCTCACATAAGCTTAAGCTCAATTTTTTTAGAATTAGATTGGATTAGAGACAGATGGCAGAGCTGGTTAAAGGTGAAAATTAGTAGTTTATTTGGATGTTTGGCAGGAAATTCGAGAGTCCTACCAGCTCTCCCAAAGAAACCAATTTCGCAATACTAAAAAACATCACTGTCTCTCTCTCTCTCTCCCTCTATATATTCTCTAACTAACTCTCCTTTTCCTAGATAGCTGTAACTAACTCCCACAGCACCCACAATTCCAAGCATAACATAACAGATAACAATAACAATAAAGGAATAAACCCACCCCCTTTTGATTAATTCAATTCACAATTCTACCCTTTTCTATTTATCACCTTTGTCGCGTCTAGAATAGGTAAATTGTATTGGAGGCCTATCATTAACATGGGTTCATATACATCGGGCATGTTGCTGAGCGATTCAGAAAAGGCAACAATGGTCATCTCAGCTTCACCGGTTCTACAACCTATATCAAAGAGTTTAGTTGCTTTCTTTAAATTCACTACAAGAAAAATGAGAATAAATGACAGAAATAAACAATCATAAACGGGGGTGGATGATAGAAAATCTATCAGTCATCTATGTCACTGTCACTCATTCATGATAGAAAAAAATACGTCATCAACTTTGTGATAGTTTTTGTGCGTCATAAGTCTATCACACTAGAAAATTAATTTTTTAATTAATTTCTTCAAATTTTTTTGATGGGAAATCAACTTTTTTAAATTAAATGTTCTATAATATCCAACCATTGCTCATTGCCATTTATTTGTTGCAGAAAAATATTATATTTATAATTAAATGTCTTTTTTTTTTGGTTAATTGATAATACCTATTCATTTGTAATCACACAAATTACTATATAAATTATCCAAGAAAACATAATTTATAATAGAAGTACAAATTTATATTACGATAAATATTATCACAAATGTTAAAAATGCAAGTACTTGTAACAAATATATCGTGCAATCCAAAATGACTTAAAGAAAATGAAAACAAGTATAACATAATTAAGCTTGAGATGTGTTGTTTCATGGTAATCATCTTCTTCAAGCAACTTGATGGATGATGATAAGCCAATCACATAACCTAAAGCTCCTTTTTTTCACTGTCTTTACACATCCTCTTTTCACCCCCATAGCCTTCCTTTCTCCTCCATCTCTGCAACCTATGCATAGCACAGCACACACAGAGCCATTCACTTCATTTTTCTTGTAGTACTTGCATTTTGATGTAAAGTGATAATATTCCTAAACACAAAAGCCAAAATTGATAATAATGGCCCAACAATAATACACAGGTTAAACTGGCTTTGCTTTGATGTAAGTGACTAAACACAAAAGCCAAAATTGATAAGTAATGGCCCAACAACAATATGTAAGCAATAAATAATGCCCAGGCATATCTACCTTCGTCACTACATAGTGTATATGTGTGTTTCTATATGTGTTAGAGAGAGAAAAAGAGGCAGAGGCAGAGGGAGACACACACACACTCACACACACAGAGGGATCATCTATATCTAGAAATCCATATCCTTTGGAAATAACTTGTATGATTTTCATAGGGGTTTTGATTGATCAAAAAGATGAAAGTACTCAAGAAGTTCCAGCAACCACATGAAACAAATACCATACCTCCTTGGAGGAACTCTTATCAACTGCATAATCTTCCCAACTTTCATACTCATCCTGCAAAAAATGAAGCTACCATTAACACTTTAAACAACTTTTAATGTTATTCTTCTAGTACAAGTACTTTTAGGGAAGGAAAAAAAACACATTCATACAACCCTTGAACTCATAAGCCATATGCATAACACAAGGCATCAAATTATCATAAATTTTTTTTTTTTGCACATCAAAAACAAAGAAAACAAGAAATTTACAAAAATAAAAGAAGTGAATCCTTATCTAGATGAAACTATTAAGCTTCAAATTCTCATACAACTATCTTTTTAATAAGAAATAGAATATTATTTTAGAAAAGGGATCATTGCTAAGGGAAGTAAGCCAAGAGTTCAACCTTATAGATCAAAGCATAAGCCTTTGAAAAACAATCACTAGAAACAAGCTGTATAAAATATAAGCCCATACAAGAACAGAAAATCATTTGACTACTAGAACTAATAATAGACGGAAAACAAAGGAGTGTTTATTGATACATGTAATTTGAATGACAGCTATTAGGATGAAAGAAAATTATTTGTCGTATAACAATTCAAATTCTTCTTCTCCAAAATCCTTATATATTTTTCTATTCCTTTCCAATCAAAATAACCTATGAAATAGCTAGTATCCCTAAATTCCATCAAATTGAAGTTTTCCACAACCTTTCAGCAAGGAAAGACATAAAAGAATCTTCCAATTCCACAACTGATAGAATTTTCCAATGAAATCAATTTAACTTTGTGGGAATTTATTCTAACAATTACACAGTTGTAAAAAATAACTCTCGATTTTGAAGTTCAACAAAACAGTTTCTACCACTAACATTAAGTCAAAGATTTGGTCCTTGATCCTGCAATAGAAGAAGATTATAATATCTGCAAATTGGTAATGAAAAACCATCAAGGAAAAGTGAACTTAAAAATAGAGCCATTCACTTCATTTCATCAGGATTAAAAAATAGATATAGTGTTCATTAGCACAGTATGCTGTCTATCCACAAACCTCTTCTTGTTGTTGCATATATTGCCGAATCCAATATGCTTGAGATGGTTGGAATCAATCTAGAGCATTGTCATCTTTATAGCCCTTGATCCTAACAGACATCTTTTGCACTTCCTCACCAGTATCTGTTGATGGGCCAACAGGCGGCGTCCAATCTTCCCATGCAACCGATATGACAGCAACATAAGCTCCTAATACATCATAAGTAGAGTGCTAGTATCAGAATAAAAAAAGAGGGCCATTCTATGCTACAGGGATACCAAATACATGAGGTCCGAACCATACAATGATCATTAAACAAGGTTCTAAAAGGACCTAAGATCAATACCTTCTAGAATAGCACACACTTTGAAATAAACACAGTGTGTTGACACTAATTTTTACAAACTCAAAATGCCGAACAGCGTAATCAACATAATTCCACACTACTTGTTCTGTATAAGTTACCATCATTCAAATGCTAAGAAGTCCCACTTGAAAATTTCAAAGGAAGTTCGTTCCTCGACAAATTTAAGCATAACCAATCAAGAGTAGCCTCAAATGTAGCATCATCCTACACCAAACAAACACAAAACCTTATCAACTCACAATTTATAATATATTTTCATAATCTATCAAAAGTTAAGCAGAACCTCGTCGAGTTCAAATAAATGAAACTTACCAAACAAGAATTGAATAGAATATTAAATTTTTTAAATTAAAAAATAAAATAAACGAATGACACAATGACAATTACTGAATATTGGGTTAATTACCTTAAGCGAAGGAGCCCGAACTCAATTTGATCATTAGAAAACCCTTCGCAAGAGAGCTTCTCGTATACAGCTCTGAGCTTCTTGGCCTTCAGAGCCTTGGAGAGAGTGTCTTGAGCCGGAGGCACGACCAGTTCTACTGGTCGAGCCGAGTTGAGGAGGAGCCTTCGGAGGCGGTTCTCATTCTCGGATGAAATTTGTAGGCACGGATCGGAAGATGATGAATTTTGTTGGGCTGTGACCGCAAAAACTTCGAGTGAACGTGAGGAACGACGATGCTGTGCCGATTGTTGAGGTAAGCCATGGAGCGGGGGAGCGGTGGAGAAGTGCCTGAAACTGCTGTACGAGTCACACGCGAATTTGGGAGAATTGAGCTTTGAGAAGATTATGTTGAATTTGGGGCTGAATTACTCACCATTAAAACCACAAAAAAACGACGTCGTTTACTATATAATTAACTAATTTAAATATATTAAATAATTTAATTTTTTTATTAGTTATAATTTAATAACTAAAGATTATAAATTCGAATATATCTATATTAAACCATAAAATTATATTATTTAAATAAAATATTTAATGTTGATAAATATTTAAATTTTAAAAATTCTAATACTATATAATTTTTTTAAATTCTTATTTAGTTAGATTTTTAACATTAAAAATTTTAAATCTAATATATCTATATTCAAAGTTCAAAAATAAAAAAATTATCTACAATGTCAACTCCTTCCGTGGTAAGAACTTATACTATTTGCATCCAAAAAAAAAATCTTCTTTTTTCCCTTTAACATGGTAACAAATCAATACCCACATCAAAAATCACGTTTTGTTTTTAATTAATAAAATATTATTTGACCACAAAAACTCTACGTTTTGTTTTTAATTAATAAAATATTAATATAAAAATAGGTCAAATATGGTCAATAAAAAAATTTCTTTCATAAAGTTTTTGATAGAATTAATTTCTATCACTATTCTATCATCAATTTTTTATAGACAAAAAATGTATCATATTTACATCGTTAAATTTCTGACAGATCATAATTCTATCATGATTCTGTCATTCTTTGATGATACAACGATTTCTATCATAGAGTGTCAGTCATCTATGCTATTTTTCTTGTAGTGTAGGCAATTCAACATCATTAATTGCATAGTTAAATAAATCTGAAGACAAGAATAGTAACTTCAAGTTATCCTATACCATACATCTTTTTATACATTTAATTGAAGGTCCGTCAGGCACTCCTCTTCCTCTTCAATCTGCTAGTTCCTCTATCTTTCTGCTGTATTTTCTGCTTTAATTAAAGTAAGATTAGACATTGCTAACATACCACTAAGTAAAAAGCAAACAAAATATAGGGGAAATATAGAAATTAACACGGATACCCCTCACTCCCTGTCTTCAACCAATTCTAGATTTAGTGGCACCTTAGTTAACCGTAAATTAATATCAACAACTTGAGCCCCAAAAAGCAATGATTATGAGCTGATAGGAGAGCAAAAAACCAAAGAGAAAGAGATATATCCACTTCAAAGTACATGAAGAGTTAGAAAGCATGAGTTTATGCTGGATATAACCTTTTTTATCAACAACATTATTCAATGATCCGATGCCAGATTACATATATGTGGAAATTCCCAAACTACTATATTTCTCCTCTTGTAAAATTGAAATACTAACTTTTAATCCTAATATATATTTACATATTAGAATATTGTTGTTTGTCATTCTATCTAATTTGCAGTACAAAACAACCAAAATAGATCGGAGTACTTCTTCTCTCGATCATAATTCACAAAAAGAAACTATTTTTAACTCCATAATTTTCAATATAGAATTAAACTCACCACCATAAACAAAACTTCCATGCTATCAACTTGCAAGAAACCCAAAACAATGCAAACCTTTTAACTCCACAACAAGAAAAAGCTATCATAAAGTGCAAAGAGACACCGACTTGTTCTAGATGTTTCAGTTTGAAACTAAATATCTGAAAAATATAACCCATTTAACTCAGAGTGAAGGATTCCACAAACAGATCTAGCGATAAAAACAACAACTTTATGCTACCAACTGGCAAGAAACGCAAAAGGAAGAAACTTTTTAACATTAAACTCCTACCTAATTCATCACACAATGTAATGTACTGTGCTGAGCTACAATACCTTCCTTGAGGGGCGAACCCATTTGCTACCATCCCAATCCCAGTGAGTCCTCAACTCGAAGCGCTTAAAATCATGATGCACACTTGGGCTGTCAAAATACACGAGGTAACTACTCGACGCGTCCGGTTCAGAAATTACCACACCAGAACACCACCCACCAACGTGCCATGCGTCAACGCGGTCTAACAATTCAAAAGCATGCCGAGAAGGATCAAGAGGGGCAGTGGCCTCACATTAACAGCCTCAACGAACTCTGTCAACCATTTCGTGCCATTGCCATCATTACAGACAACTTCAGGTACTCAACGAAGAGACCCTTTTCCTCTTTCTGTTGGGAGGAGTAGAGGCAGTCAGTGGCGGTGGCTCAACGACTTTGGCCGTGAACCATACACCCCGGAAACCACCCACGTCGCGGCTCACCTCCACCGCTGAACCTATGGCGAAGTTGTTGTTACTGATATTGCCGGTGCCTCGTGTCTTCATTTGTTCTTTAAACTAAAAGACAAAAGACACAGAAAAATGAACATCATTATGATCCTGCTTTGTCTTCTGTCCTTTGAGAATGTTTTCACATTGAATAAATCTTGTCCATAGAGTTGTAACAATCGCAAGGCTCCATGAGGGGGAGATTTTGTGATCAAAGAACTATAAATAGAGCCATGACTGGCCTTTTTAAAAAAAAAAAAAGAAAAGAGCGTGCCTATAGGGCCAATAAAATAATGCATTTTGCTTTTTCTCCACTCTGTTCACTCACACTTTTTGATTTTTAAATACACTTCCAGTAATTATTTCTACTAACTCGAGACTTATATACATAGGTTACAACAGTTTTATTTTTTATATTTGATTTCAATTTTTCTTAATATAGATCAAGTAAATACACTACAAGAAAAATAGGAATAGATGACAGAAACAAACAGTCATAAACGAGGGTGGATGATAGAAAATCAAACAGTCATCTATGTCACTGTCACTCATTCATGATAGATAAAAAATCTATCATCAACTTTGTGATAGTTTTTACATGTCATACATCTATCACACTAGGTAATTAATTTTATAATTTTGTGATAGTTTTTACATGTCATATGTCTATCACACTAGGTAAATAATTATTTAATAACCCTAAAAAAATTTTGGCGGGAAATTTTTTTTATTATTCCAATTTAATTTTGACAGAATAATTTTGACGCCAAAATTATTGGTTAATTTTTTGTGGATAACTTATGTTGTTTGTGACAGAATATATGGTTAAAATCTTCTATCACAATATTTAAATTTAGTTGCATAGAATTGATTTTTTAATTTAATTTATTCATTCTTGTATCTAAAATTTATTTACAAATTCAATATGAACTAAAATTAAAGTGCGCATCCAATTGAGTCCGAAACCATTTCATATTAATGACATCCACATAACAATATATCGAATAAGTTTCATTGATCAATTGGTGTATCATTTCCAAACATAAGCTGAACCATTTCAATAACTACGAACAATAAATTGTAATTCTAATTCTAATCCAAAAGTAACAACAAATGATAGCTAACTAAAGCAAACTTCAAACAATTTGTTCTATGGCCAACCAAATCAGCAATAGTTGATATATTGGCAAGAAATTATACACCCTTTCTGCTGTCGCTGCTCATCACTGATAACAACCTTTGTTTAACACTGCCGAAACTTATCAACACGTTCTCCTTGTTCAGCAACCACAAACACATCATTCTGCCAACTAGATGAAGCATATCTAACAGGTCAGGAATAGGACTAGAACCACTGAAATCAATAATAATAAGGAAAAAAAAGTTTCAAACCAAGAAAAAGTCATGTTTACCTTAATATTGAGCCCACTGAATCATTTTGAAGGCCCAAATGTAAAATGCCCACTGGTGGTTAATTCTTCCATAAGACCATTTTTTAAGGCTTCAAATACTTATTGTTTTGTTCAGCTTTAACAAAGATTAATTCAATTTTCTTTCTGTTAGCTACTCAGCATAGCACATAAAAAGTAACCTATTGATTTTCTTGTCTAATTAAAAAATCAAGAATTTGAAAAGGACTAAGAATTGGTAAATGGTTACAGAGAATAACTAATCAATTTTATATTTGGGCCATGAAGCACATTATTTGAGTTAGATCTTGCATGTATCTTATCCCACCGTTCCACTGGAAAAAGAGATTGTCTTATGGTTATACTATTTAGCACTGCCTTCCACGATTTCTAAATAGAAGAAAACAAAATGCAACTTAAGCCTAACATGGCATATTTAATTTGCAACCACTCTTTCGTGCGGCAAACTACTTCATTAAGATGATAAATATCATTATTTGGGGAAGATTTGACAATAATATAAAAAGAAAATAAATTTAAAACCAGATAAAACAAATATAAAACCAGTAAAAAGAAAAGAAAAAAGAGGGAACAAACTTAGCAAGTGAATATAATTTTTTGAAGCGAATGGATATTAAATTATTAATGCCTACAAGCAAAATTCACAATAAATCAAACATAACTTGCCACAAATGCAATGTTATTCTGTCCATACTTTTCACCGAAGAACAACTATTCCACCAGTTTAGTGAAGAAAATAAGAGCGGAGCAAAAACATGAGAATTAATCAAGATGATGTTTGATCTAAAGAGTAATCACAGTTATGAAACTACAATCCTTGATTAATATAGTAAGAAACACCCACTGTCTGAAAAGAACCAAAACCAGTTATTACAGCTTCCATCTATTGGTCATGACTGTAGCTTACTATTAGAAGTTCAAGAAGACGCTATGCAGAATGATTAACTTCGAAATTTTTATTTTTTTAAATTTTATTAAGCAACTTGTGTGTAGACACACACACACGCACACAAACACAAAAAGATTTATATAATTAAAAAATTCAGTTTTTTATATAATTTTTTTATTGCTTAAATTATGAATAAACTTTTGACTAAAATATATTAATAAAGATGACAAAAAGACATGAATAATATATAAACCGAGACCATTACATTATTTCAACTATATTAAACTATAGAATTTATCATTATAACAAAACTATAAAACAAACAATCAACTAATTATTTCCTTGACATAATTGACAAGCAATTTTGTCTCGAAGTTGATACATAAAAGCTTGATCTAGTGATCGAAAAGATTAACTTTCAATTGATATTTGATTTTGATATATCTCACCTTCGTATGGGAATTTGGTCAATAACTCCTTTTCAGCCGCTCTCTGCACAACATAAAAATGGTAGGATGATAGGTAAGGTCCTTATAAGATATTAATCATCATAAAACTTCTGAAAATGATACTTCCAGTTTTCTTGAAACATTTAATACTTCTACATCTGACAAGTAGCAATTTTGAAGAGGGTACCTTTCTGTCGTAATATCCTTGTAGGAAGTAGTTTGCCACACAAAAGTCAGCAGCAGGGATATAAACAAATCTTTTTACACTTGTAGAGAAAAAAGAAGTGCTAGTCAACCATAAAAAATGGAAAGAATAATCTCTTACTTTTAAAGAAGCAAATCCACTCCTTTATTTATTTATTTATTTAATTCTTTTGGATACCCTGAAATCCTTCGACCGTTCTTGTTCACCAAGTCCAAATGAGAGGCTACATCCACACCCTGAAAGCTTGTTCGCTAAGAAACATGTGACACAGATATATGTCCCAAGTCACTGCCCCCAAGGAGATGTTAACCCTTGCACTTCAATAATAGGACCAAGTGCTTCTTACAACTAAGCTCAACCCTTAGAATTACACTCCCTTACAATCAATCCTACTGGCTACAGGCCCAATAAGTCAGCAATAGACTTCCTTTCAAAAATGCACAACCATACCTGTAAAACTCAACCAGGATTTCGTCATAAGTGCCTGCATTTATTATTTTTTCCCATTCCAACCTTGAAAAGTAAAATAAAAAGTTCTGGACAAATTCTGGAATTGTCTCTCTGCAGGGAATGGTAGAAGAAACTATGTCCAAGCCTACCAGGCACAGAGGTTCAGATGCGATAGCCACATAGTCACCATGATGGGACACGTTGAAATTGAAATTGGGAAATTCCATTCTGACTTGATCACAAAACTGGAGGACATGAAGAGTATCCATGGTAAAGCAAAAGCAAAAATGAGTGTAATGCTACAAGTATAAAAAACTTGTAAAGGGACAGAAGAAACGCGAACATATCTCAAAATAGACAGCAGAAAATTTCCTAAATAATCAGATTGTCATTCCAAACCTGGTTGATCAAACCCATTGAAAGTAAAATGTCACCAATTAAAAGGGGAGAAATCAATTTCTCAGTCAAGACAACATCAAGTTGAAGCCATTATACAGTATCATTCATCATTTAATGATTTACTAATGCTTCTTGGAGATTCTTCTTGATCACAAAGCTACATCACTTTTGATATGACCATTTAATAATAGAGAACCAATGAAAAGAATATATCAAAAAGTAACTAATATTTGACAGCTATTTATCTGTACCTTCTTCTGGAGCAGCTCTAATCGCATTAATGTTGGCAGTTTCATTAATCTTGTACATGTAAGAGTTAGATCCAAAACCACCAACACAAGAGATCTAGAATATCAAATGTCAAGTTAGCCAGCAAAAGAAAGCAATAAAAATAGGATGATCATATCCAAAGAAACTAGTAAAAGAAATTTTTACAACAAAGAGCACAACAGAGTAAAAGACAGTTGAATGTATGTGCAAATATGTTTGTTTATCATGAACACATAAGAGTGGTGCTGTAGGATTGGTTTAGATGAGTTTTACAAGTGAGAATCAAGCATGTCATTCACACACACAGCTCTCCCTTTTGTGTGTAGGAATAGAACTTGCAAATAAATAAGGGTTGAAAACAATAAATAAAAAGCAAGATCTACTTCTTCATAATTATTTATTTATTTATTAGCCCAGCTCATTAGTCTAGCTCAGAAACATCAACAGCAAATCAAATTGAAAGGGGCCATGAATGAAACAGGCCGAGGCTGCCACCTCAACAAACTAGTATTAAAGAATTACCTCCAGTGAGATGGCTACTTGGGTCAATTATTTTTTAAACCCATGATGCATGTGTGCCTTGTGCTAATCTAAAGGCAACAAGAATGGATATTCCAACCTTACCTAGAAAATGACTAAAATGAATAACACCACGCATGAAGCAGAGGCTGAAAAATCTAATTAAGGTTTATTGGAGTCTGCTTGATCCTTGGCAACCAAAAAAGGAACTACAACTAACCCATAAAACATCTTGCTGAAACTGAAATAGGAGAGCCATCAGTATCCACTGCAATTGCAAAATGAAATTTTTTCATCAATATTATATAATTACAGTAAACATCATATTTGAAAAGACCAAAAGTTTAAGCATTAATTTTGCAAAAATGTTCTTAAAGAATTTGCCACAAATCGAGCGAACAAGTAGTTGCAAACCCCAAACTGATTGAATAAAAATGCAAAAGAAAAAAGAATCTCAAACCCTTAGACTTTATAGCCACTGCAAAGAAGTGAAACTATGGCAGGAACCTCCACTCCTCTTTCCCTCTGCATCCAAGAAAAACGTGAACTTGAAGCCTTACTCCTCTGCTAGAGCACCAATAGCACCATAGAAACCACCATCATCATAACCAGCGTGACCATAACACTCTCTCTTCCTCCACGACAAGAACCACAACTAGCATGACCATACCCACTGTGACCACATTGATTTTCAATGTGATATTGTCGAGTTGAGAATGCTACAAAAGATTGGAATTTTGATTGAAAGGAAGACGAACGATAGAAGAGGGAGGAGTGCATAAAGAAAGAGGAGGTGGAGACTAGGAGTTTGAACAACAATGGTGCGTCAAGTGGGGTTGATAAAGATTTGAAGAGAGAGAAGTCGAGCGATGATACCATGATGGGATTAACTCCAATACAATTGATCAATTTCTCAAATAATGCCAGCATATTCGAATCAAAGAAGCTGAACTTCAAATTTCATAGATGCTAATTCATCAATACCATACACAAAATGAAATAAATCACACATAGTTCCCCTGTCCAGTTTGTTCACAACCCATTTAAATAACACGTCTAACAGCCTTAAAAAATGCAAATTGATATATAAAGACTCACAGTGGCAGTCGTAGATGGTAAAGGCAAGCAAAAGAACAGGCGAGCTACAACCAGGTGGGAGGATGTTGGAGACTCAGAGACGATCCGCGGTAGAGGATGGCGTAGGTAAGCTTCTATTAGGGCTCCAATGAGGAAAATTTCCCATTATGTAAATAGGGAGGGTTATTGCGTTTTAACGGCTTGTCGCTCACTTCATCCTACAACTTAGTGTTAATTACAACTTAGAACAAGAAAATTAGAGTACCGATGGAGAAGAGGAGGGCCAGAGGAGGCGGCCATGAGAAGAGAGAGTGGAGGAGGCGGCAATTGTGAGAGACGATGGTGTGGAGGCGACTCACAAGCGCGACAACGACATCGAGGTAGAGGTGGGCTGCGACCACAAAAACTTCGAGTAGACGTGAGGAATGACGATGTTGTGCCGATTGTTGAGGGAAGCCATGGCGGGGGGGGAGCAGTGGAGAAGTGCCTGAAACTGCTGTAGGAGTGGCACGCGAATTTGGGAGAACTAAGAAGATTATGTTGAATTTGGGGCTGAATTGCTCACCCTTAAAAGCATACAAAAACGACATCGTTTGCCATATAATTAGCTAATTTAAATATAGTAAATAATTTATTTTTTTATTAGTTATAATTTATTAACTAAAGATTATAAATTCCAATAAAAAATATTAAACCATAAAATTATATTATTTAAATAATATTTTTAATGTTAATAAATATTTAAATTTTAAAAATTCTAACACTATATAATTTTTCAAAATTTTAATTTAGTTAAATTTTTAACATTAAAAATTTTAAATCTAATATATCTATATTCAAAGTTTAAAAATATTTAAACTTTTCAAATTCACATGTGGGGGAAAAGTTTTGTTGGAGGGAAATGAAAAGTAATTCAATCTAGGTTTTTTTAAGGCATTTACTGAATTTTTCAAATAAAATATTAATTTAAAATTTGGACAAACACGGTCAATAAGAAATTTCTATCATAAAGTTTTTGATAGAGTTAAAATCTATCACTAGTCTATCATCAATTCTTGATAGACAAAAAATTTATCACAAGTACATCATTAAGTGTCTGATAGATCATAATTCTATCACGACTCCATCATCCTTTTATGATATAATGATTTTTGTTATAAAGTGTCAGCCATCTATTCTAATTTTTTTTGTAGTGAAAGTCAAAAGTACCATTATATAATAGCAAAAAGAATGATAAATTTACGAAAGTTTTAGGGAAAAATTTTAGTTTTAAAATTTAGGGAGTTAAATGTTAGTAACGTTACCCGTCTACATCTACATTCACTGCTTTTTATTTTAATATTTGGTTAGCAAAGTGGCAGGTGAAGCGAGGCTGCTGATTATAGTGGGGATAATCCTGATGTCCCCATGAGTTTTTGAAAAAGTCGAGCCCTTGATTTTTCAGAAAAATCAATTTACGCACTGCGATCGGCTTGTGAACATTAAAATTAACGAAAAAGCAGTGAGAAACATTGACTTAACCTTGACTGATAGTAAGTAGATGAAAATACCCCTAACTGAAATTGACTTAATGATCCTAACTGATAGTAAATAAGTAAAAATACCCCTTTCTTAAGGAGTTTGACCAAGTCAAATAATTATTTATTTCATGATTTAAAAATGTGAATAAAATAATGAATTGAAAAAAAGTCTTCCATCATCTGCTAAACTTATAATATTCATATAACTTAAATTTTACAATCTAATATGATAGTCTAAGTAATAAAATTATATTAGAAATGTAACTTTCTTTTTTATTTTTATTTGTTTCCTCCTCCAGTAAATTTTTATCATGTAGACTATCACATCGAATTGTAAAATTTAGGTTGTATAAATGTTATAAGTTTAGCATTATTATTTTAAAAAACTCAACAATTATCAGGTTGACATAGAATATATTTAAGAGACCGACTATTAACCCAACCAGAACATATAATTTTTAAAAAATGAAATTTCCCAGTGTCAATATCTTATTAGACAATATTAAAAGGGTACCATGGGCCTCCTCACACCTAATGCGTTGTACATATTTCAAACCTAAAGTTTAAAAACCCTAGCTGCCGCTTTCTTCTTCCCTTAAATCTTTCATGCCAGATGAGTTGCAAGTCGGTACTGTTGATGATCATGACGGTTCGGAGCATGTTAGCTATTCGGTTAGCCAAGAAGATTCTCTTAAGGAGATTCAGAATGATAAAAAAAAGTATTCTTGGCGAGGGCTTAGCGGATAACATGGAGAAGGTATACAGGCAAGTCTTTCAATTGTTTGAAAAAGTCAAAGAGTAGTTTAGGCCAGCCAGATGTGTATTTGAAGTTCTTCAAACATGTTCATTATTACAACTCTTAGCAGATTGGATTGAGTGACGTGCTTTCTGTCATTGAAGAGATTATGCCCTAATCTTAAGGATGAGTTTGAAGAGCCGTTAAGCAATATGGAGAAATTGGATAAGGCTGAAAATAAAAAGGAAAAGATATCCATTTCACGAGTTGGATTTCTGTGTCTGTGAACGTTTCACTGCCAGTTATTGGCATCTCCCAAAGGAGTATCTTGTTGACTCTAAATCCAGCCAAAGATCAGATTTGGGTATTTCTCAGCTGTTGAATGGTGAAGAGGTATGCAAGGCTTGCGCTTCAAGGAACCTTAAACTTATGCTTATAGATCAGTATGACAAAAATATCAAATAAATGCAAAGAGGATAGATATGAGGCTGACATGATGGTGGATTCTGCGGACTACGTGACCGAGAGGATAGAAGCCATTGGGTGGCTAGGATAGAATAGATTTCAAGGCCCCTTTCAATGTCAAAGACCACCTTAGTATTTTAAACTTGAAGGTTATTGAAAGGATTTACGGTGAATGTGGTCTTCAAGTGATAGGTGAAAGGATTTAGTATTTTTTCTGTGAAGAATAAGTTGGAGTGCAATGTGTTATACATATGTGTGTGTGCCTTAGAGTTACATCTTATGTCATTTTTCATGATCAATTGTACGTTTGAAAGGCGTGCGTGTAATTCATTAAACTATATAAAGGAATTCATCTAGTAAATATTTGTTCAATTATAGTTTTAAAATTCATTAAACTAGCTCTAATCTTTAAAGATAGGATGGATTGGAATGAGTTATTAGTTGTCTTGCGCTTTCTGGGTGATGATCAATTGATGTTGCCCCATCTAGCTATTACCTTCTGATGCAAATGAATGGAATCCATCTGCCCCATTTGATCCTAGCTAGAAGTTGCAAGGGGAAGGCTGAATGCGCGATCTCCACATATTTTGTTTTATTTAATTTCCTACATTTTAATGGATGTTTATGATTTTTCATTGACTTTCTATCTTCTCATCAATACATTTTCTATAAACACCAAGCACATGCTTGCAAAAAAAATAAGGTAGAGATATGTCATTAGTCTCTATCATATTGTTATTAACATTTGGCTAGCTTTATATTTCTCCTTAAATCTTTATTTTTAAAAAATCATGCCATTGCATGCAATAAATTTCTTACTGATATGAATTGTAATTGATGCCTATAAGGCTAGGGAAATAATAATCATAATAATAATAATAATAATAATAATAATAATAATAACAACAAAACAAATTAAATTCTCATAACACACCCCTTAAGTTGGCTATTTTATTTTTGCCCAAAAAACTGTTAAAGTAAAAGGTAGTCAACTTCTTAGGACCTTTTGAGATATAACAACATTTTCAAAAGTTTGGATGTCCTAAGCAAGTTCAAATCAAGTAACAAATTTACTCTCTTTTTCCAAATGCATGCTTAAGTCTTGAAAACTTGATACATTGTTAAACAAGCATCTAACAGTTACACCTCAACGTTTTTTTAGATTCTCATCGATCTAACATAGCTTGACAGTTGCATAATGCTGAACAAGATGAGAACCTATCAACTCGGCAACTTTGACATTTTATTGGCACCTTGCTAAGCCAAATGGGTATCAAATAAGATGTATGTTGAATTGTTAAATGAACTTACTTTAGTAATTCAACACTTTCAAGAAGTTGACACTTATACTTAACAATAAAACGAATAAAAAAAGGGTTTCACACCGTCACTTTGAAAATCTTAAAACTATGGTTAATTTTAAAAATAACTAAAACTAGAGGGCAGTTTAAAGAGATAACCACTGCTTGACAACTCTTTTTGGCCTGTATAGTTGTGTAGTCATGTTGGTTTCCGGTCATGACTTCTAAAGTTTTGAAATATTAATTATTTTTTGAATTATTTCTTTGTGATTTTGGTTGTTTTTTGGAATCTCCAAATAGTAATTTTTTTGTATAAAAATCTGATTTACCCTTTTAAATTAGTATTAGAATAATTGATGGAGTCCATTGATGACGAAGTTCGTAGATTAAATTTCAATGAGGCTTTGGGTGAATTTGGCAGTCTAATTTTAAGTAATATTAAGTCAAACCGCGATGATGGTCATTGGTTAGTGATATATATTGGCCCTTTTATAAATTCCCCTTTGCATCAATATCTTTGCTTGCTTGCTAGATCTAGATGAAAGATCATTTGAGTCAATGTATTAAAATTTTTAAGTTACTAACTTCCACATGCATGATGTTTAACAAATTTATTGTTAAAGAAGAAGAGATTATTTTCAACAACAGATTATTTTTACCAAATATTTGCATGATTGATCAGAAACCTTAAAATTAACGAAAAGATAAAGTTATTATTTTATCTGTAGAGAATACATTTAAAAACAAAATCACACAACACACAGAATGCTAATAGAAACCAACAACTAATTGCCAAGCACAACAGCAGCACACCAGTGAAAACAAAGCTCTAACCAGCAAGAGGAAGCCCCAAGCTGACATAGATGTACTCCTCCACTTAACTATAAGTAGGGAACTTATTGTCACACAAAGAGATAGATCAACGATCTTTATTATTTGTGGTTTTATTTATTTAGTTAGGATTATTAGATAGTGGGAGGGTCTGGCACGTATCCGTCGTCCATCTTCCAAGAGCCATCCTTGCTTTGAACCATGCCCTTGTTGTTGATAACCCACCATTTAGGTGGTGTCGGATACTTGTCCGTCAAAATATCTAACCCTTTGTTCAAAAGAGAATAATGACGATCAACTTCCAATTTGAAATCGCCATTGAACCCATGTGTCCCTGCAACTCCATGGAGATAATTCTCCAAATTATGCCAAACTGACACCTTAGTTGCTAAGTCGATATCAGTCTTCAGGTAGTTTGACTTTGTAGTGTCAATTATTAACTCTTCTCCGACGTCAACGTAGGTGATAGAGGGTGGAACATTAGGAGGAAGAAGAGGAACAATATCATAAACGTTTCTAATGCGCAAGAGATGAAGATTTTTGAGAGCATCAAAGACTCTTTTAAAGCTTGAGTTTCCAACATGGGGACTCCCAAACACGAAGGCTGTTACCATGCAGGGAGTCTCAGAGCCTGTGGGCTTATTATATCCTTTGGCAACTATCTCAGCTGCATTCAAAGATGCAAGTGCTGCACCAAGACTGTGGCCTGCTACGGTTATACTCATTTCCTCCTCCTTATATTTGTCCACCAATGATCTAACTTCCTTCAAAACCTAATCCATAATTGCAGAAAAAAAAAGTCAAGTAACTTTTAGATTGCTGGCGTACGTCAACTGAACTTTGCAGCAAGTAAACATATAACTGTAGTGTGTGGATGTAATCTTCTAATGGTATATGTTAACATCTTGAGCACTGTATAATTTCTTTTGAAGATTGTCCATTCAATGGTTTTAATTCTTTCCATAAAATTTCAATCATTTTATACATCTTCAAAAGAAATTATGCAATGTTTGAGATATTAATTTGTGTAATATTAATTAGGGTATACATTAAGACTATCATATTCATCATGTTCGTGTACATACATACATACATACATACATACATACATATATATATATATATATATATATATATATATATATATATACATAGCTGTTGCAATAGTTATCCTTAGATTAATATTCTTAACAATCAATCAATTATTACCTGGTCTCTTGCACTAGACTTGTTGTACGGGAAGTTTGAGTTAAAATTTGTATAGATGGAGTGAAATCCAGAGTGCACCTCAGCATCAGTGCCCAGACCAAAAATGTCCGAGGCTACGATTAGGCTGAATTCCTTATCCTTCAACTCCTCCAGTCTACCCTGAGTTCCTCTCCAGCAAATCAAAATGTCTCTCCTCCCTAAAAGCTTCGTTGCCTCATCAGTGGCTACTGCTACGTAACCGATCCAAGCAGATTTTTTGCGAATAGGGATGCCGAAGATATCATATTCTGAGAAGGCATAGATATAGCTGGTCACAATATATTTGTATGGATGGCCATTTTCTAGGCCAACTTTAGAGAAGAGTTCCTCCGGTGGATAAAGAGGAAATCCGTACATCTTAGCAACCGTCTCCCCGTTGAAGCCATCGCCTATGGCTTGAACCCTTTCACCGTAGTGAATTATCAATTTGCGGAGATCAATGTCGAGAGGGTCCAATAAACCTTCCCAGTTGCTCTCCCCACTGAGCTTTTTCCAATTCTTTGCTATGTCAGTAGTTGCCATCACTCCACTCTTAATATTTTTCTTAATGTCTCCACTGTCTTGTGAATTGTGAGGATACACTCATACTGCATTGCCTTTTATAGAGCAGTTTAGTGATTCCTCTCCGCCCCACGTCCTCCCACAATAAAAATGTGCCATGCATGTGCCTTATTTATTAATAGATGTAGACAAAAAAACAAGGCATATATATCATCATTTTGGCTCGAAGAAACCGCCTAGAATATAGTTATCATCAAAACCATCTTTAGCTTCAACGATCCTAACAGAATGAATTGTTAAAAAATGAACAGTAGATAACAAGTACTGAAAAAAAAAAAAAGCACGTTTTGATCAACCATTAATATATACAGTTTTTTGGAATTAGTTCGATTTGATCAACTTGAGGCTTTACAAATTACTAATTTGATGTCTAAGCACTGATGGAAATAAATTATATATATCTTCATCAACAATTAGCCTGACTAAGCACTGACAATGTTTCAAACAAAAAAATAAATGAAAAGAAAATGACATTCAAGATGCATGCCAGCCATTGGCCGTCATCTGTTAAAAAAAAAAAAAGAAAAGTGAAAGGTCTAGTTATACTAAAATATTAAATTTGATGGAACTTAACTAAAGTTCAGAGCACATTGATCGGTGCCAAGCTCTGAAAAACATTCTTGGCTGGATTATTAATCAACTTCACGTAGTTTATGACATCAAGCGCAGGCCACTACCATCTCTGAATATATATATACACATATTGTTTTTTAAATTTTTTCTCCAAGATAATTTTAAGCATGACTATTAATTGGTTTTTATATAACTAAATTCATTAATAGTAATCATTTATTCAGAAAGAAAAAGATAATTGTCGTCTAAGGACAATCTTACGAATGGTATATTTGGTATTTGATCAACTCAAATTAATTTTTAAAAAATATAAATTTTGAATAGCTATTTGTCTTCACTTACCTATTTTTGAAATCCAATACAATAACTGATTTTGGAAGAAAATTATTTCTTTATTTTTAGGTATTATCCCGATCAACATGTAATAAAAATGAGAAACACATTTTGATCAACGTTATTTGGATTGGACTGGTATAGATAATTTGAACAACGTGAGGCCTTATCAATTCGGTATATATCTTCATCAATGATTGGGCTGACTAAGCGCTGAGTGTTTGAAATTAATTAAAAAAAGGACAATCCACCTAAATGCCTGCAATTGGTGTCATTTAAACCAAAACAAAGAAAATGTGAAAGACAAAAGTAGTTTCAAATATGAAATAGGATAATATCATCAACCACCCCTGAAGTTTAGCTAATTATCATGTGGAAAGACTCTTATGTAAATGTATCAGTGTGGTCCCTAACGTTTGCGTTTAAGCTTCATCCAGGTCCAGCCAACAGATTTCGTTAGCTTTCAAATTAACGTTTTGGGGTATTTTAGTAAAATGACATAATTTCATATGGGATAATATCATAAACCACCCTTGAAGTTTACCTAATAATCATGCGAAAAGTCTCTTATATAAATATATCAGCGCGGTCCCTAACGTTTTCGTTTAAGCTTCATCCAAGTCCAGCTAACAGATTCTATTTGTGTAGAAACTGAGAAAAAAATTAAAAATACCATTTTGCCCTTACTTTTATAACCTTTCTTATTCTTTTTTTTCACAACCAAAAATCCAATCCCTTTTCACACCCACAGCTACCTCGCTCACCCCAACCTCTCAATCTCCAAACATAGCTTTGGCTGGCTACTGGTTCTTTATAAAATTTCAATTTGAGAATTTTTTTTGTCTTTATTTTTCTTGCTTCATTTCAATATGTAGTGTCTGTGAATGTTTTCTTAGGTTGAAATTTTTTTTAAAGAAGTTAGTGAGGAGAAAGAAAAGCATCAAGTTATGGGTTTTAGAGTTTTTGCATAATTTCTTTAAACATAATTGTTGAAAAAATCTAGATTTAATTTTGAATATTTGATTCTTTTTTTTTTAATAGCTTTGTGATTAAGTTGAGATGGTGGGTGTTGATGGTGAGGAAAATTCGGTGCTATCATGGTGGAGTCTTATGCCATATATTTTTTTATTTAAATGAATTTAATGGTGGTGATAGTGGCTATGGTGGTTATGGATGGTGATGCTTGTGTGATATGAAATGAAAATTTTAGAAAAGAAAATTCAAGGGTTAGTTTTACGTTTACTGATATGAAATTATGTCATTTTACTAAAGGGCTATTCACACAGAACCCCCCTAGGTTTTGCCTTAATTTCGTCCAAAAACATTGTTTGTCATTTTTCATCTGCGGTACCCCTGACTTTTCAAAATTCATCATGGACACCCCTTCCGTCAGATTAATTAATACATTTTCACTAATTTATTAAAATAAATTAATTAATTTATTAATAAGAATTAATAAATTGAAAAAGATTAAAAAAATTAATAAATCTGTAGTTCCTCTTATTTAATTTATAATTGATTAAAATTAATTATAAATTTTAATTAATTTATTAAAATAAATTAATAAATTTATTAATATGAATTAATAAATTAAAATAAATTAAAATAAAAATTATAAACTAAATTAATAAATATATAGTTTCTCTTATTTAATTTTATAATTGATTAAAATTAATTATAAATTTTAATTAATTTATTAAAATAAATTAATAAATTTATTAATAAGAATTAATATATTAAAATAAATATAAGTAAAAAATAAATTAATAAATTTATGGTTTTTCTATTAATTTATTATTCTACTCACCATAAACAAAAATAAATTAATAAAGTACAGTAAAAAGCTCTATTCTTTAAGTATATTTTTGTTCCTTTAGTGTTAAAAAAGTTGTTTGGCCCAGTGGTTAGAAGTCTTTGTGATAGTTTGGAGTCTTGGGTTCGAGTCCTTTCATTGCATTTGTTTCAACTAATATTTTTTCTTAGATGGAATCTATAGTTAGGGGGATTTAGGTAATTGCAATGGTTTTGGATGGAATAGTAATGTCATTTAACAGCAAAAGTGACGGAAGGGTGGTTTGTGATGAATTTCGAAAAAGTCAAAGGTACTGCATGATGAAAATTGGTAAACAGTGTTTTTGAATGAAATTAAGCCAAAACCTAGGGGTGTCTGTGTGAATAACCCTTTTACTAAAATACCCCAAAATGTTAATTTGAAAGCTAATAGAATTTGTTGGCTGGACCTGGATGAAGCTTAAACATAAACGTTAGAGACCGCGCTAACATATTTACATAAGAGGCTTTCCACATGATAATTAGCTAAACTTCAGGGGTGGTTTATGATATTATCCTATATGAAATTATATCATTTTACTAAAATACCCTAAAACGTTAATTTGAAAGCTAACGGAATCTGTTGGTTGTACCTAGATGAAGCTTAAACGTAAACGTTAAGGACCGCACTGATATATTTACATAAGAGGCTTTCTGCATGATAATTAGCTAAACTTCAGGGGTGATTTATGATATTATCCCAATATAAAATAGTATTTTTACTATAATATTAAATCCTTTTAGGGCTTAACATCTAAAGATAATATTTTACTTTTTCTCAAAGATAATTTTATAACATGATTATTAATTGATTATATATTAGTAAATAAAATCATTTATTTAAAAAATGTTATCTATTAGCAAATTTATGAATGATAAATTTGGTATTTGATCAACTCCTCTCTCTATATATATATATATATATATATATATATATATATATATATATATATTGAAACTAATTATATAATCTTCACTGATCACCTACTTTTCAAACAATACGAAAACAATAAAAAAAAAATACATTCAACCAAAAGCTCTTGAAAAGATTTACAAAGATAAGAGAGAGAGAGAGAGAGAGAGAGAGAGAGATAGAAAGAATGAGATTGATCAATTTAAGCTACGGCTATGCCAAACGAGGAGGAGCTTAGATTGCTCTTGAAGGCAAAATTTTTTAAAGATTACATTACATCTCTGATGAGACACAAAGGTGAGAGACATATGAAAGTAGACAGAAAGCTAAAACTGGGTTTGAGAGAGAATTGAACGAAGAGAGAATGACTAAAAAATGGTGTTTGACTTTGAACAATGAACTAAGAGAGCACTAATTAATATGACAGAGAATGAGAAAAAAGTAGGAGTTTATATATATATATAAATGAAAATTAAGCAGATTGTAGCCATTGAATATAACGGAGGTCTACCAGACAAGGTTTGCAGAAAAAAAAAAAGATATCCAGTGCACTTGGGGGCACGCACGTGCGTGTGTCAGTTTGTACGTGCGCACTCAGGCGCACGTGTGTGTAGACTTTATGACTCAAATTTTGATAAAAATGTTATACTAAACTTAAATATTTTCTTAATTTTTTTAAATTAATCATAAATTGGGTTGTTTGACTAACAAATCTATAGCATACAATTTTCAAGTGAACTAAGGTCCAATAACAAGTATGTAGATGGTTCTATAAAGAGAGAGATATGTTTTCAAAATAGGGCAAAAATTATGAAAACAAATCAATTTTTAAAGAAAACAAAATGAATTATACAAGATTTTGGAAAACGAGAAATGTGAGAGTTACATAAGATTTTGACCTAATTATTTTGAAAAGGTATTATATTACGTAATATTTGGTATAGTAATAATTCGAAGAAAAGATTCCTATATAGTTGTGTATAAATATTTTTAGATAGCATAAAAGATTTGCATTAATGCTAATAAATCATATATAGTTGTGATGATTTCCAAGAAAATCATATGTTTATAATGAGTTACAAAGATATGTATGTGTCTAAGAGGAAACGAAAATAAAAGTGGTCTAGAGTAATTGAATGTTGTGCATCAACATGATTATTACCCAAAAGAAAAATCTATATATGCACTATATAATTCATATAGCTAGTACGATTTAAGATTTGCTATGTAAAATCCATAAGCATACGAAATCGAACAAGTAATAAATGATGAGTGAGTTATCGTTCCCACGAAAATTGGTTATTAACTACTAAAATTAATCTAACTACGATTTTATTTGAATAATTGATGTGAATATCAAATTTAAAGAAATTGACTAACCAACTTACTTATTTTGAGTACCAAATAAAGAAATAATTAATCTTTTAAAAAAAATTTAGAAAAAATCAATGGTATTGAATTCTAGGGTATCAGGTTTCACCTAAATTGTATACTCTGTTATTCAATTAAATTCAATTGATGTTTTATTAACCTTATTGCCAACAAATTTCTCTAAGGTAATTGTTATTATTTTTCAAGCAATAACAATATATAACTATAGTGAGAATCGCATTCCTACTTCATCTAATCAACCTATAATTATCCTTTAAGCACAAGAAATCATATAGAGTTACACAAGCCATAATTATATTTCTTTCTCATGTGAGTTATCATAAATCATTCAAGTACTAATATAAACTAACTTTTCAGTCTAATTTATACCCCAATTCATGCAATAGTTGGTAAGACATCACAAGCATTAAAACACATGAATAACTTACTCAACAAGAAATTGAATAAACATCAAAATATTGAATTGAAATAATAGAGTATCAAACTTGGCTACATCCTAACCTACGATAAAGGAATTTAGTTCGTAATATAAAGAGAAATAACACATATAACATTCATAGAGACAAAAGAGAAGAAAAACTTTGAAAACTTGAAGATTCTCCTTAAAATTATGCCTCCAATGGTTGTAGATTGTTTTCTTACCTCATTAAGACTTCTAGGGACGCCTTTGATAATCCCTTAAAACCCTCAAATATGCTTATTTATATTCTATACAGGAAAAAAGTCAAATCCGAGCTAAAACAGGAATCCTGAAAATTTCTAAAATCGGGCCCGCGCAAGGGCCCCAACTCTCTGGTCATAAAACATTCTTTTTTTGGCTCTTGCGCTACGGTGCTAGTTGCCTTGCACGGGAGTGCCAAGTTACTAGTTGCAAAGTATAAAATTCTCTTGCTATTGCGCCAATGCGCCACCTTTTCTTGCGCAAAAGCGCCACATCTCTAACTTGAAGCTTCGAATTTTTTCCTCCTTTGACTCTATTTTCTTCTAAAATTGATGTGCTTTATTAAAAATTTATCTTCTTTCTTTCAAAAGAATCTGCATTTAACTAAAATAGCACATTATTTTCTCCTTATTTCACCTAAAAGCTAATCAAAAATTAAATTTTAGGATTAGTAAATTAGTGAATAAAATTCACTAGCAAATATCGCCAAACTTAATATTTTGCTAGTACTCAAGCAAAACCAAAACAATCAATAACATAAAACAAATATCGTCAAGTCAAAAATTGCCCATGTCAAATCAAACTTCTGCTTTATCACTGTAATGAATCTCAAAAATTGGATCATTGATAACTCAAAAGAAATTACAAACTCGCAAAACCATCTAAGATCCTCCTCAACATCGGTTAACTCTATTTTCATTTCCTCATATGTGTTTGTGCGGAGTCAATCTCACATTGTTGAATGCAATTCAAATGAGATTATTCAACTAAATAAGTAAAACAAACATTTATCATATAAAAAACAGAGACTCCATAAGCTCACTAGTCAAGTTACTCTCCAATAATTTAGATCAATTCAACATCAAAGATCAAATAGGACTTTTCAAAGCTTGTAATGTCTGACTAGGTCAATAAGGGTATGGAAAGAAAGTCAATTTTTTGGGTTTAATTTACTCATAAGGCATCTAAAATCTCCCAAAAACTTCATACTTATCCACCCTTACAAAATCATGTTCGCAATACAATTCCTATCAAGCTTCAATTGAGTTTCATCTCCCCTTCTATTGTTGAACATCTACTAAATACTGCAAAAGCACACAACACCTTCATCTTGTCAACTCGGGTGACTGCTGACTATTCTCTCTCTCTCTCTCTCTCTTTTTCTTTTCTGGACAATGCAATGTTGATTCCATTAAGCTTTCTTTTTAGTTCTGTAACAAACTTTCAGCTAGTAACTCTTAAGCCAATTGGCCTTAGGTACTGGATGTTAAGACATCCTTAAGAGCTTACTTGCTTAAACTAAAAATGCTACAAAATCAACCTCATCCATTTTCTTTTATTAGTATAGAGAGAATACTACTAATTATTGAATTCATTGAAGGGTTCAATATTACCCATAGCCGCTGCCTCAAACAACAACGTAAGAGGATTCATGGCTGGGATGCTCTCGTTGTTCTGACTCCTGCCGTTTTGGACTGGTGCTGCCTCATACGTATTAGGGTTTGCGATGGCGTGCGACTGATGCCCACCGTTGGTGACTAAAGCTGGTGCATTCACATTAGGGCCTGCGCTGGCGTGTGACTGATCCCTTCCTTTGGTTACTGAAGCTGGCTCATTCAGATTAAGGCCTGTGGTGGCGTACGACTGATCCTCGCCATTGCTGACTGAGGCTAATTCATTCAGATTAGGATTTTGATCCCCGCTCTTGTTGACCGGAGATGGCTCATTCACATTAGGCTCTGCGGTGGCTTGCGACTTATCTACCCCTTTGGTGATTGCAGTTGGCTCATTCAGTTTGGGCTTTAACGTTGCATGTGATTGACCCAACGGTTGATGGCTGATGCTGGCTCGTCATTACTAACTGGAGATTCCATTCACTTTGGTTTCTGTTTCAGTGGGTTATAGGTTTAGAAGACACCGTCTATGTTTAGTTATAAGGGGATATTTTTTATTTGACCCCTTTCGGGCTCATGTAACTAAATATAACCCCTTTCCCAAATTTAACTATTTTTGACCCCTTTTATAAGAGAAAAGACTAGAATACCCTTACTACTTCTTCTTCTACTTCTTCCACCAACAAGCCTACACTTATGAAACAAATAATGAAGGTTTTCACGTTTGAACATCTCAATTCCATCTCAATTCCATCAACAAGTAGTACTTTTTCAAAGTACTTCTAGAGATTGAATAGGCACAGCTACAACCACTGCAGAGTCTGGTGTTGCTCCGGTTCTTGTTCAATAACCACTGTATGTTGAGATTTATTATTTAGACTTGTTTTCTCCCCTGTTTTTATTTGATATCTATCAAAGTGGACCATGTTGAAGGAAAATAAGGCTTGAAACTGTGGTTTGTTGTTGTAAAAACGTGTTGCATGACTCATTTCTCCAAAGGGTCATGCTGCACAACTCTTTTCTCTAAAGGGTCATGCTGCACGACTCTTTTCTCCAAAGGGACGTGCTGCACTACTCCTTTATCCAAAGGGTCGAGCTCCACGACTCTTTTCTCCAAAGAGACGTGCTGCACAACTCCTTTCTCCAAAGGTTTGAGCTGCACGACTCTTTTCTCCAAAGGGTCGTGGTATACAATGCTTTTGTTGAAATAGTCGTGATACATAATACTTGTCTCCAAACAGTCGTGCAATAGAGTGAAATCTGTTTGAGCTAATTGTATTGTTTTGTATTGGTATTGCAGGCTTCAGTAAATGGATAATGTTCATTTTCCTATTACGTATAATGGTGAATGGGTGTCGAGTGGCAGAGATTTTTTTGTCAATGGTCGTAGAAGTAAAGGTGTGACTTTGCCTATGTCAACAACCTATAAAGAGTTAGTTCGTAAAGTTTCTAAAGTCACTAATAAATCTTTAGTGGAAAACACATTTTCATTGCAATATATGTTAAGGGCAGATATTCCACTTCCTCCATCAATAGTAGAAAGTGATGATGATTTGAAATATTTCTTAGAAGAAAACCTCAATATGGACCCTTCAAATAGGATCCCCTTGTGCGCAATCGTTGAACCCCGTTCACAGAAATTGATATTAAAAATGGTATAGGTTTGAGGGAGGGTAGTAACCAACTTCTTACCAGTGTTCCCTCAACATACCTAGAAGAACATTGTCATGCAATTCCATCCATTATTAATAAAGATGATGTGCTGGAAGAACCATTAGTTAATACTCATCTTGATCCACGTCACATGGATGATTTACAGAATTTCTATGTTATTGCACGACCCAGTCGTGCAACAGAACAGATTTTGTTTTGAAATCTGCTTCGTTGCAATAGAGTAGAATCTGATTGCACGACTAGGTCGTGCAACAGAACAGATTCTGTTTTAAAATCTGCTTCGTTGCACGACCCAGTCGTGCTGATAGCACGACTGGGTTGTGCAATAGAGTAGAATCTGTCTTATTGCATGACCCGATCATGCAACAAAACAGATTATGTTTTAAAATTTGGTTTGTTGCACGACCGGGTCGTGCATTAGTCTAATGGGTTCATTGCATGACCCCGTCATCCTGATTGCAGTAGAGTGAATTCTGGGCAATGTGCACGACTCGATTACAACGAAAAGTTAGCACAACCAGGTCGTGCACAAGATGAAAGTGGCATCTTTGCACCACCACGAGCGAAGTAGCATTTTTGCACCATAACAATGTGTTTACAATATATACATGTACACCTTTAAACCGTGGATGAAATCAGTTTATAATTACCAAAGTGCTTTAATTATTCAAAAAGTGATACATGGATACAAAGACAATAATATCACCAAAGGTATGATTCTGCAATTACTTAGTCCCTTGAATCAAATACATATATCCGAAAGAGTATTACAAAGTTTGAGAAGAATGTCATGGTTTCTAAAATGCGGAATTTCAACATGGTTTTGCAACTCATTTCCACGATCTCATGTCAAACATATCTGCCGCCAACTTCTTCCTATACTTTCGATAGAAGTTTGGATGACGTGTAACTTCTATGGACTCACTAGTAATCAAACAACATAAGAAAAACTCAACAATCTCCACTGCACGAGAAAAGAACATAATGGTTAGTTGCAACTTCAAGAGAGGATATTACGATAAAAGAAACAAGTTTAATGATAAATTGGAGTGACACCTTACCTGTTATTGGGGAACACCTTGGAATCGAACGACCGGCCATGGATCTGCACCACCACCGTTCTTCCCATCAACGGCCTATAGCAATAAAGGAATCATATGTGCATATGGCGACCTTTGACTTTAAAATTCATCATCCCTATATAGATTGTGGTCCAAGTCATATACATCGATCTTGCTTTCTTTCACGTTAACTACCAACACCCAATGAATTTGCCCAACATTTATTGGAATGAAAACCTAAGGCAGTACTTTGGAATAGACATTGAATAGAAAGTACTTATCCTGGATATTTCCATCATTGAGGAGCTTAAGACTTCTATATATCTCATTAGATTATTTAAGTAGGGAGACAGAGAAAATGAGAGAGAACCAGAAACCTACAAATTGCATTGATCGTTCTATGAAATTCTCAACACGAACTGTATGTATAGAAGAAACATCAAGAAACCCACTCCACTCAAAGTTTGGTTTTAAAACATTGGAAACAATCCAAGGGTCCATCTCAACAAAATGCACCTACGAATTTACAAATACAAGAAAAAGGTACCTCAACGAAAGATATAAAAGTAAACAGAAAGCCGGACACAACATCTCAAAACTTATATTCTATCATTCCAAACATAAAAAGCTGCGTCGCATCAGTAAAAACAGAAAAACTAACTAGACGAGACGAGGTTGATTTCAATGATTTGGTAAAGAGCCCAGCCTCGTCGGCCTTGTGGATTCTTTCTCTTTCTTAACACGACGACGATCTGATTCTCACTCAATTATCAGCCCAGGTACTGGTTTGATACGACTCTTAATTTTTTTTAATTCAGACTCAACCTTATGTACCACAACATTGTGTTTTCATTGATGTGCATATGCATGTATATATTATATAAACCTCGTTGGTTTTAATATTATGGGCATTGTGTAGAGTTCTCTTTATAATCTGTATTAATAGTCTTTATATATCCTAAATTTTGACTTCTTTAGGTGAGTTCTGGCCGTGATCAGGGCATGGTTGTTTTGATTTTTCCCTAAAGAATATAACTTTCGATGTGGGTATTTTGGAGTTTGAAGTTGACATAAGGTTTCTAGCTATCTGTGAAGATTTGATCCATATTTGGGTTCAAAAAGTATGGCAAAGAAAGTTGGGAAATGGGTTTTAGGTTTGATATATATATTTGCAGTTGCAACTATCTGGATTGCTGCTAGTTTTGTGGTTCAGTCCGTTGTAGATGGCGGTGTTTCGCCGTTTCTCATCTCATACATTTGCAATTTGTTGTTTGTTGTTTACATTCCTATTGTTGAGATAGGGCGATATTTGGTGGATACTTATGGAAGTTTATTGTTCTGGAGAAATAAAAAGAGTAGCCCTTTACATAAATTGGGAGACTCGGAGCAGGCCATTCTTCTTGAAGAGAGTGATGTAGGAGTAAAAGTAGAAAGCTCATATACGTCTGGGCTTTTGGAAGAGGAAGAAATTAGTCAGCAAGGGAGAGGCATTGGTTTCTGTTCAGAACTTGTTTCACTTGAAAGAGCCTTGCCCATTTTTTCAGTTGGGGAAGGTGCTGATAGAGGAGTGGATGAAAAAGGGCGATGGACACGCAATAGAGTGGCAAAGGTCAACCTGTTGATATGCCCATCTTGGTTTTTGGCACAGCTGACTTTTAATCTCTCATTGAAGCATACCACAGTGACGGTAAGCATTTATTGGGTGAAGCTTATTAGTGTTCTTCTTTGCATGATGGGAACTATAATTGTCAGCTTGGGTGACTCAGAAACCAATACAGTCTCTAGCATTTGTTTTATAACTTGTGCTGTGGCTATCTTTTTCACTTTTTATTTTTATTCTTAGGTGGAGAAAAAGATAGCCACATCACATTTTGATGCATTTATTCTGAAATTTGATTCTCAGAATTTTGTCTGCATATTCGTAAGCTTATTTTGCAGCACCTTTTTATGGTTGTCTTATTTTGGGTTTCATTTTTCTGAAATGAGGAGGCAGGGAAGAGGTCTTATGGGGCTGTTTACAAGGTAAGAGATATCAAAACTTCAGAGCTTGTTGCTAATAACTCTACACTAATTTAGAAACCTTGCTGCTAGTCAAGGTGTTCTGCAGTGAATGCCAAAGCGAAGAGGTAGAAAACCTGTTAAGAAAGTAGTCTCATCTCCACCATCGCCGTCGCCGCTGCAGCACAATTCGGATGTCGAAGAGCCAAAAGAGCCAAAAATTGATGACAAAGAAGTTGAACTGTTACAAGAAGAAGGTATAATTCTTAGCTTTATCTGATGGATTGTTTGTTCATGAGCAAATTTCAGTACTTCACTAAGCTTTTTAAAATTAAAATAATTGAGATTTATTGGTTTCGAAAATCGTTGGTGAATTTCTGTAAAATTAAAAGAAATCTCCACTGGCTGTACAATCCGCAATGAACTGAGAGGATAGCCAAGGCAATGCTTCAAAGACACCCTCGCATGTTCGTCGTCTTCTCCGTGTTGAGGTACAGGTGCTCCTTCAAATCTTCTTATCTAATATGCATTTAAGTTTCTAGATTTTTCATAATCCAAAAAATAGCCGTTAATTTCAATGAAAGGAAGCTAGGTTTTCTTGATCTTAAAAGCTCCGCTTAATGTAGAAGCTTCGTTTGTTTAAAGGCGGTTACAACTTAATAGAAGTTACATGAGCAAGTCTTACTTTTGAAGCTGCTATTTTGGTCTGGTCTTGATAAGGATGGAAAATATATACGAATTTTCTTTGGAAATTGTGTTATTATTTATGTTCAGTTACATCTGAAATTCTTGCCAATTAAGGTATCTTTTTGTATCCTCATTGCATCTTGACTTTGGTTTGATTGCTTGATTCATTGTGCTGTCCTATTAAAGGTGAGAAAGTGGTTATGATTCAAGTAATGAGGAGAGGGAGAAGATTAGACTCTTCTGGGAAATTGAAATAACTGCATTGCTTTACCAAAAAATGTTTTATGTGCCTATTCAGTTGATTGCTTATTCTCGCTGGTTTTGTTTTGAGTCTTGGGGTGGTTTTATTTTGTATGTTTTATAGAAGTTGGTTGAGTTTGGTTTAATTTATTTGTTTTGTATCATGAGGAAGAAAAGCAGATTTGTTAGAATCTAGTGATTCTTTTGGTAGATAATTGAGTTGATGGGATCCGGAAGCTCAAGGGATAGGAGTTTGAGGCAGAATTCGTTGTTTCGGTCGTCTTCATCTTCATGGGATTCCCAACATGGATATTCGCAGCCATACTATGCTCAACAAACTCAAAATTATCAGCCTCAGCAAACATATCCATCGCATCTTGTAGATATAAATGCCTTGATTTATCCTGTGAAAAATTTCATCCATTTTCTTTTCTGGTGTTCTATCACTGCTACTTTATTTCTTTTGCAGCTACTTCGAAGGCATCGAAGGATAAATGTGAACCAGGGTATCCTTGGTTATACTTGACATCTGAGACTTGAATCCTGAATACTGATCACCATCAACCTTGCCCTAATTGTAGAAAGTGTATATTTCATCTCTAAACTTGAGTCAAATATGGTAGTTTGTATGATTTAAGTTAGTACAGCCTAAGATAATCTAGTTGTAGATTGGAATTTATCAATATCAAATTCTACTTTTCTGATTTCATGCACAATGAGTGTCATTGCTTGTCCAAGTTTATGTTTGTGAAGTCCGCTAGAACAGATTAAGTCATATTGTATAATATATTCCAATGCATTCAGCAACATGTAGTTAACCAATAATGGATTGCTTTCTGGCGTCATCTGTTTTTTTTTTCTTTTTTTCTTTAATCCTATTAAGTCATTTCTCCTCCTTTGTTGTGATAACTCACTATCTAGTCTTCAGAGGTTTGCAGAATTTGAAAACAAATATGTAATGCTTTTAAGTTTTGAAATGACATGGTTGATCTCAATAAAGTTTAAGGTTCCTGATATTGTAGTATGGATTCTGACAACTGTTTGTGATCTATGCTTTCAGTTATGCTCTGCCACCAAGAAAGGCTGAAGCTGTGGCCCAGAAGACTTTACTTATTTGGTGCTCACTTGCTTCCAGATTGGGTTTGTGGGCACTAAAAGCTGAATTGGAAGATCTGTGCTTTGTTGTTCTTCAGGTATGCTCATAATTATTTTAGGCTTCAAGTGCATTTTGAATTATGGAACTTGAATGTTTTGCTAGATTACAAACCTGAGATACGAAATTTAAAATTGGTGGCCATTGGCTTCATGACCTCTTCGATTTGAATTGGAAATGGTTAATGGAATATTTTGATAGACCAGTGTTATTCACGAGCGGAAGCGATAACCAACAGAACAACCCAAAATGCACAACCACAACTATGCCAGATAATTGAATATAATAGTAACTAAAGAGGCAACCAATCAACCACAATACAGAAATAGAAAACACACCAGGATTTAACGAGGTTCGGTATTAGTACCTACGTCCTCGGGCGCCGCTGAAGAAACCTTCCACTATCTTCAAAGAGAATTACAAACTTTTGGGCCACAATACAAATACCACAACTATTGGGCCAAACTGTAATTATCCAAATAATTAGGCCAAACTGTAATTATCCAAACAATTGGGTAACAAATACCCAAAATCAAAGGGGAAAAAAACAAATATTACAAACTTTAAGGTCCTTACTGAAAGGCCCTTAAACTATGAGGTCTTATATGTGAGACCTTACAACTTTAGGGGGGTGAAAGATATTTCAATTTGGGACACATAATAATTTCCCATATGGCTTATTTTATAAGAGCCATATGAAACCCACACTTCACAAGTTACCGATGTGGGATCCTAAAAATTGCATATGAGCCAAATAATTAACAACCAGGACAGCAAATCTAAGTTGGTGCCCAAAATCCCAAATTTTGTACCAAGACCAGATGCACAAGGGCCCTTTGCTTTGGCATGTTTCAAATGTCTTTTGATAAGTTTGTTGTCATCTTGCAAAATCAGAAATTTTCTTTAAAGTATGCAGTGCCCATTTTTTCGACAAACATATGATTACATCACAATTTGGGATTGTTCTAAAGAAATATTCAGTAGTGTTTTCTGATATCAGGTTTCTTTTAAATTGTTATTACAACTATTTTTATTTATAAATTTAACTTGGCATAAGATTGTGTTTAAAATAACTAATTTGTTAATATTTTCTTGTGTAGGTCTTGTTAGTGTTTATTAAAATCTTCAACATGATGAAAGTGTTAAAGAGAAGAAGACATTTTGATTTCTAATGGTTGTTTCATTTGTGGTACTTCAAGTACTCAAATCATTTAGTACTTGTTATTTTATTATTGTTCATGTAGGCTACTTTTTTTTAATTCCAATGCTTGTTACTTGTTGTATAGACACAAGAACTTGAACTTTTACTATTGTAATGATAATTATTTCAATTTAAATATGCAATTTGATGTTATATATAATTGTGAACTTGAATGTAATCATTTCTATTATGATGAATATAATTATAAAATATTACAAGCATCACAAATTACCCAAATAATTATAAAATATGCATTTATTTTAAAAATATATATTATATCTACGGCAACGTGCATTGCACGTTGCCAAAAAATTATTACCTTAGATATTGCAACGTGCATTGCACGTTGCCAATTCAGATACAGCAACGTGCAATGCACGTTGCGGAAAGTCATGGACTTTTCGCAACATGCAGATCAGGAACATGGGCCTGCACGTTGCGAAAAGCCTTTGGCAACGTGCAATGCACGTTGCCGTAGACCCTTTTTCTACTAGTGAATTGAGACTAGGCATGGTATTAGTTAATGATTTACACCATATAATCTAATTTAATGTGTTTTTAATAAGTAATACTATAAATCTCAATATTATTAATTAAATCAATTGTCAAAAATAGTTAATATGTACTTTTCTTACACTTAGATTAATTACCAATTAAATCATTTACCTAAAATAGTTAATATAAAATGGAAACATTGTAAAGTTTATTAATTATTTTTTCCTTGCTAATTATTAATTAAATCAAATGCCTATGATAGTTATGGAACAAGTTAGTACAAAATTAGAACATTAGATTAATTAATTCTATTAATGGTAGGCTTGGAACCGGGGCGGGGCGGGTACGGGGCAGCAGGTATGCAGCCCTGCCCTACTCAAAACTTTTTTGCCCCGCCCCGCCCAGCCCCATTGCCCCTTTCCGGGGCGGGGCGGGGCGGGGCAAAAAAATTTTGAGCGGATCCCGCCCCGCCCCACCCCTATTTAAATTATTACATAACGCCCCTATAATCTTTATATTTTTACGATTTCATCCCCTGCAACATTTACATCTTTGCAAATAACTCCCTTATCAATTTCTCATCATATCATTTATAACTATGATCATTTTTTAACAATCATAAAAGCAATAAATCTTTAAACTAAAATTAAAATGGTTGTATATTAACATTTGATTTTATTAGTAATAATGTTACATACTCTATTAAAAATATGTTAAAAGTGTATTGTTGCTTGTAAATTAGTTAATTGATAAATTTTAAAATAGTTGATAATACAATTAAATAATTTTTCAATGGCATGTTGATTTAATTTCAATCTAATAATAGTAATAATATGATTGGTATATACTAATTAATTAATATTATAAATATTTATGAAACATTAATAATTTAATTAATTAATTAAAATTAATATAAATCATATATTTAAAGTTATAAGATTATTTTTATCATATTTCTATTTACATATTTAGAAAATAATATATTGATTATATTAAGCATATACATTTTTAAAATAATCTTGTTAATATTGCAATAATTTAATTAGTACTTAGTAATCTATATGAAGATTGTATATGTTATACAAATTTAATTACTATATACAAATATTTAATTACTATTTGATTTTATTAGTAATAATGTTATATACTTTATTAGAAATAATGTTAAAAGTGTATTATTCTTGTAAACTAGTTAATTAACATTTTTTTCAAATAATTGATAATACAATTAAATAATTTTTTAATAGTATGTTGATTTAATTTTAATAAAATAATATTAATAATATGATTGGTATATACTAATTAATTAACATTATATATATTTATGAAACATTAATAATTTAATTAATTAATTTAAATTACCAATTTACGATAAATCATATATTTAAGGTTATAAGATTACTTTTATCATATTTCTATTTACATATTTAGAAAGTAATATATTGATTATATTAAAGATATACATTTTTAAAATAATCTTGCTAATATTGTAATAATTTAATTAATACTTAGTAATCTATATCAAGATTGTATATATTATACAAATTTAATTACTATAAAATATAAATATTTAATTACCATTAATTGTCATTTGATTATATTAGTAATAATGCTACACACTTTACTAAAAATAATGTTCAAAGTGTATTATTACTTGTAAACTAGTTAGTTGAAAATTTTTCAAATAGTTGATAATACAACTAAATAATTTTTTAATAGCATGTTGATTTAGTTTCAATCTAATAATAGTAATAATATGATTGACATATATCAATTAATTAACATTATATATTTATAAAACATTCATAATTTAGTTAATTAATTTAAATTATAATAAATCATAAATTTAAGGTTTTAAGATTATTTTTACAATATTTCTATTTACATATTTAGAAAATAATATATTGATTATATTAAACATATATATTTTAAAAATAATCTTGTTAATATTGTAATAATTTAATTAGTACTTAATAATCTATATTAAGATTGTATATATTATACAAATTTAATTATTATAAAATACAAATATTTTATTTTGTCATTATAACATGACTAAATTGATGTTAATATATTAAAAGATGTTAATTATAAATTAAAATGTAATTTTTATTAAATTATTTGCATTTTTGTAAAACTATTAAGAATTTATATATATAAAAAATTTAACAAATATAACTTAAGAAATTACATCACAATCCTAAAATTTTAAAATTTTATAAACACACCCCTAAAACTTGCGGGGCGGGGCGGGTCTACGGGTCCAAGCGTTGGATCCGGGGTCGGACCCGCCCCAGCCGGGGCAAAAATATTTTGCTCCAGACCCGCCCCTATGAAGCTCAAGACCCGCCCCATTAGACCGGGTATGACCGGGGCCCCGGACCCAATGGGGCAAATGCCCAAGCCTAATTAATAGTAATGTGCTTAGTAGATTGTGTCTATTAATTAATCAATAATGTATAATGCTTAGTAATTATAGGGTTGTTAATAAACCAAATCTTTTTTGATCTAAGATCATGTTACATTAAACTAATTACAGGCCAATCACATTACATATAATTGCATGAAGTGAAATTGGGTTATGGAAAGTTTATTATTATTATTTTTATTATAAAACTTAATAGCTAAGATAATATCGTACATATATACTGTAATTTCATTATTTATTATTAAGTTAAAATAATCTAATTTAGTGATTCAATTTGATTAATTTTTATTTAGAATTGAATACTAATGAACTAAAATTAGGTATAGAAGTTCTTTATTTTGAAATGAATCACCAATCGATTAAACAAATTTGCTTATAAATTTTATTAATCAATTAGAATTGCTTAAACTAAGATAATTACATAAACTAACATTATATATATATATATATATATATATATATATAATTACATAAACTAACATTATATATATATGGTCAAATAAGATATAATATTTGTTAAAATTTTTATAAGTTTTGCAGTTTACAAGTATGTGTATCATAAAAATAGGTGTCAAAATATATTGTAATAGAATTATTAAACCAATCACTTGACATTCTTTAACTAAATAAAGACTAATTTATGATTTTCTACTTTTGTAATGATAATGAGTTAATTATTCAACTCTTTTAAAGTGTAAAAATATTTATAAGATTATTTTGTTTAATTTAATTTAATTTAAGTTTACTAAGATAAATTAAATTATAACATACAAATAATTAAATAATCTTAACTTAATATAAAGTTAACTAATGGCTAATATACAAATTTATTTAACTAAAAATATAGAATGAACCCAAAATTTTGGATAAGCGGCAGTAAAGGCGCCTAAGCCCCCCAAAACTTTTGAAACAGGACAAATTTTCATATGCCCAACACTTGGTTTTTCATGCCTAATCTGATTGGTCCTGAAGTTAAAAGGCTTAACTAAAATTAAGAAGTTAATAGCATAGCACCTCCGTCTCCTTCCTCTCCTCCGTTGCCCACCGATAGCCTCTCGACTCCTCTCTCTTTCTGTTAATCTGCCTGTCTCGACTCCTCTCTCTTTCTGTTGTGGTGCCTGTTTTGCCTCCTCTCTCTCTACGGCCCTCCACGCTTACCTGCCTGGTTTGCCTCCTCTCTCTCCCGCATTGACCACCGCCATTCTCTCTCTTTACCCTCCGGCCTGCACACTCAACGACAGTCTGCCTCTCTCACCTCCTCCCTCTCCTGCACTACCAGCCCTTCACACTTGTCTGCTTGTCTCACCTGCTCTCTCTCCTGCATTGCCCACGCCAGGCTCGCCATACCTTCGACGTTCCATGATCGTATCTCCTATCCATTCCACTGCAAGTTAAATTGAGGTCGGATTCTGGGGTTCAGAGAACTGTATCTTTGGTGGCTGGTGATAACAGAGGCAAGCAAAGACTACAAGCTGAACTTAAATGCCTCGAGCAAGAAGCTAGATTCTTGGAGGTTAGTTTATTCTTTAATGTTTCTTGGTTAATTGATTGTGTTTGCGCCTGAATGAGAAATGATAATATTAATGTGGATTATGGTATCGACAACCTTGTGCATTGTTCATGAGGGAAGGGCAAAATAGAATCTTTTTTTTGTTTTTGAATATCAAAGTTGGAGTTGCAAGTTGTGGGCTCGTAGATGTTGGTAGAATAAATGTGCAAATTTGTCTAGTATTTCATTTCTTTTTGAGAAATGGCTACTCTGATGAATTTGTTGGAAGGTTAGAGTTGAATATGGAATTCGATGGAGTTTTATCAATAATTTATTATCTCTTGTGTTTATTAGCTAAGTTTGTTCTTATTTGATTGATCAGTTGGTTCTGTTTTTGATTTCATGTTGTTGCCTGAGAATATGGGAATTTCATGTAAACCCCATTATGTTGTGTTGTGTTGTGTGACTCAGTGGCATTTGATTGTTGATGCTTAGAGAGTTTAATGATTTGTTTAATAAGGTTGTTTTTTTTTTCCAGAAATGAATTTGATTGCTTAGCTTATTTGTAACTTATCGTTTGAATTTTATGTAGATAACATCTGGTTAGTTTTATTGGAAGGGGACTGTGGAAGAGAGGGAGAAGAAATATAAAAATGAAAATAAAAAAATTGATTATATTAATTTTTTGTAAAAATATATTTTTAATATCTTTTTTATTCGATTGCTGCAAAGATGACAATCAACTCGCACTATTTATCGGTTTCAAGCGGCAAACTGATTGAGGTCTTTCATGTTGCTGTTGAAATTTAAGAGTCTTAAAAGAATCTCAAAGTTTATTATGTCTATCGCCCCACCTCTTCCAATTACTAGAAAGTATAGGTTGCATATTCCAAAAGCATCAAGATTTTAAAGAGTGAATTATTGCTAGAATTAACACAACTTTATGATTAATGGTTCATAAAAACAAATATAAGTAAATCTTTATCATATAATTTCTAAATTCACGTCGCATCTCGAGATCAAAGACTAAGCTAAGCTTAAATTAGAAAATCCGAAATCATTCAAAAACTGTGATTTCTCATAGAATTCATGTAATGTCACATTATCCGTTCAAATATTTTTCTTCCATCTTGCTGCATTGTCGTGTTGCTCATTGAGGTACATATCCCTGACTATGCATTCCAATAAACTAGTAGAGAAGTGTTACGATAGCTCTTTACAGATGACAAAGTAAATAAAGAGTAGGTTGTCCAAGCAAGCCGTATCATTAATCAATTGATCACTTGATTGATAGAATGGAAAAAAACTATAGGTGCGATGATTTGGAAGATTGGAAAACCTGGCGGCTGAGGCAAATATAGACTTTACTCCAGTATTCATAATCTCTTCTATTCTCCACAATTTGGGAGGATTGGAAAAGAAAAGTTTGGAAATGCCTGCCCTTCGCATACCTACCTCCTCATTTTCCTTACTCTACCAAGTAGATAACAAGTGCCCTCTAAGCTCCACTTTTCATCTCCAACTTTTGCCTCCTTTATAAATGCCCATGTCTATTGATTCTTCTTTAGCTTAGAAGCAGCAGAAGATACTTTAGGATCTTGATTAGAAAAAATTCTAATAATAAAAAGACATGTCTCTACTAGCATGCCCAAAACCAATCCAAGAATTCCTCCAGCAGCACTCTGAAAATTAGGATTAAAAGACCATTGGTTTCAGCAAAACTTAGAAAACAAAGATGAAATAGTTTGAAGCAATTAGATATTAAAGGAGAACAGTTTAACGATCCATAGGGACAAAAAAACATAAAATATGTTTAAGATGGTCTTCCAAAGGTACCATCACAGGACTGTGGCTAAACAGGGCTCTGAATGCTACATATCCAACTAAATAGCCAGTAAACATTATAAGCACAACATGTAAACCTGCAGTTGTAAAATTTAATCCAATCAGATAACTAAATCAAGATCTGATGCTTAGTGAAGAAAACTTCTTATAATGAGATGTCAATATATCATACTGACCAACTAACTTGTGAACTGCAAGCCAGTAATTATTTACAAAGTAAGGTCATGGCGAGATACTGTCCAAATCAGTAGCCACCAGTATTAAACTTCATAAACAGTGGCATACAATAATACAGTATGCACCAAATTAATGTAGGTTTACATCAAAGTAATGTAAGTGTTAAAAACATTTATAAGGGAATATATATTAAAAACGAAGTGGCTTATGACTTACCTGGTATGGAAGTCACATCAAGTGTATGTCAAATGCTTAGTTAATTAACTTGCTTAGGGAGTTGAGTTAATTTGTTAACTTGGGTTAAGCTTTAACCAAGTCTATTTTTACGTAAGAGAGCTGGGAAAGTAACTTAACTTCTTAAGCAAGCTAATTAACAAAGCTTCCTGCTATATCTAGTTTCTCACACACACTCTCACTTACACAGCAGCAGGCACAAAAGACAGTAAATTAAGTAGAGATCCAGAAGAGAGTCAATAAGAAGAAGAAATGCAGCAAAAAAATTATATAATTCTGCAAAATAGCAGACTATTCGAGAGGTCTGCCAGCCCTTCCGTAGAGAAACTCTGTAATTTTTCACACCATCCGAATGCCCCCTTCTCCCCTTCCCCTCCCTTTCTTCTCTAACTAACTACGCACTTTTCCCAAGACTTGGATAACTAACTCCCACAGCCCATTCATCAACACAGCAAAACAGAAAATAAAACATAAGCAGAAAAATATAACCCCACTAAAAATCCCTTCCAACAGTAGTCTCTTTCTTCTTCCTCATCTGCAAAAGCTTAACCTTGCTTACAATGACTTCAATCACTCTCAGATTTCCTCTAGTTTTAATCGTTTCCCTGGTTTGACACTCCTTAACCTCTCTTCCTCTGGTTTTCAGGGCCAACTTCCGGTTGAAATTTCTCATTTGTCTGAATTAGTTTCACTTGACCTCTCTCATAATTTAGTGAGCCTTAAAACCCCTTTTTTGGAAGCGCTGGTTCAAAATTTGACCAAGTTAGAAGTGCTGTCTCTAGATGATGTTGATATGTCTACCATTGCACCGGGTTCCTTGTAAAATTTATCTTCTTGTTTGACATCATTGAGTCTCACTTCTTGTGGATTGCATGGAAATTTTCCAGGTAGTATCTTTCGCCAGCCAAATCTAGCGTTTCTCAGTTTAGAGTCAAACTTCAATTTAACAGGGTTTTTTCCAAAGGATAATTGGAGCAGCCCTCTTACACATTTGGACGTCGGCCGCACAAGTTTTTGTGGAGAATTACCTAATTCAATTAGCAATTTAATGTCCCTAAGGTACTTGGATCTTTTTTAATGCAATTTTGTCAGGGAAATTCCTGCATCCTTGGGCAGCCTTACGCAATTTTTTTTTTTGGAACTATCATCTAACAATTTTAGTGGCCACATCCCATCATCTCTTTCAAATCTGAAGAATCTCAAAGTTTTACATCTTTCACGCAACAAATTCATTGGTGAAATTCTGGATATTTTTGTCAACCTAACTCAACTTTATTTTTTTTCCTTCCAAAGTAATCAACCAGCTGGTCCAATCCCATCTCAAGCAAGTGAGCTTCAAGATTTAGCTCATTTTAATTTATATGATAACTTTCTTAGTGGGTCTGTACCCACTTGGCTATTGACTCTACCACGATTGGAATGTATAGACCTTGGTTACAACCAACTAACTGGCCATATTGTCGAATTTCAAAGTAATTTCCTGCATTCCATTTATTTTGATCGTAATATATTAGATAATTATAATTTTGTTCTTTTTTATTTTCCTGGAGTGGAGAACCTTCTGATGATCTCCTTAGCTTTTAATCTCTCATTACTTTCATGGAGTGTTATTACAAATTAATCAGTTGCTCCTGCCTGGACTCTGCTCGTCTTTCTTCCAATTCACACTCTCACTGAAATATTTTTTTACATCCTTTATGGTTTTTTTATGGTAGGAAGAGAAGGTTTTCTTGTTCAAGTTGCTCCAAACAGGAGTTACCAACTGCATTCAGGATCTTTGTCTGGACAAATGCTGTAGAGCAAGCAAATTTTCATAAAGCAGCTCCACTTGTTACTCTCCAGTCTACTCTGTCAGGTATCTCCACTCTAACTTTTAGTTTCTTTTTAGTTCTTTTAAATGGGTTTTATGTTAGTTAATTTGGAGTTCAATACTAGTATTGATGATGAAACGTAGTGCAGATAAAAAAGTACATTATGGTGTGAAGTTGAGAAAATTTCAGGTGTAGTGAGAGGCAAGTCAGCCACTTTTAATATCTCAACTTTTACTGGTAATTATAAATTTTTTGGACTTCAATTTCCTTAATTTTGTCCATTTAATATCTCAGCAATGTTTGGCTCTTTTTCTACTAAGTTATAGCTATTTTATGCATTGTGGCACTTTGCTAAATGAAGCTTTTATCTAAAAAATGATATTAATCCAGGGAGCTAGCTATTATCTCCAAGGAAGCAGGGAGTGCCATAATTTATCTTGTTTGAGATTCCCTTATATCATGGTTGCATAGTTGATCGTCAGGTATGCCTCTTTAGACTGCATATTGGTTTCAGTCAATTATTGTAGTATAACTTTGATTTTACCCTCAGTGTAGCATTATATAATGCTTATATTCAATGATTTTAACTTGGTATTGGGATTGAGAAGATGAATTCAATATCAAAACTGAATTCCTTTATCCGAAAAATATTGTTGCATGCTGATTTGTGTTGCCATATGACATGAATGCTATTAAGTATAATATTCGATATATAATTTGTATACAATGTTGTGATTTAATAAAATTATTAATAATGGTTTGTGTGATATAGTTAATGGAGTTACATGAGCAAGGATCTACAATAGTGAATGAGTTTTTATATGCATTGGCATGCGGACCTGATCGAAGAGTGAACTATTACTCTGAATGTGATGTTAATGGGGTGTGATATTGTACTCAAGAAAGAGATGAGAGACTTACAACGCAAAATAGTGGGATATCTGTACCTGGTGAACATGATGGAGGAGAGATTGATTTTTTCGGATCTTTATTGAATATCATGGTATTAGATTATGTAAAAGACAATCAGGTTGTTTTATTTCATTGCAAATGGTATGATACTGATCCTAAAAAGAAAAGGATTCGCCAAAGTTATCATCTTTCATCTGTTAATGTTTCTCACAGTTGGTATGATGAAGATCCTTATATATTTGCAACTCAAGCACAACAAGTCATATTCATTGATGACCCAAATCTTGGGGAAGGATGGAAAGTGGTGGAGAAACTAGGACGTAGGGGTGTATGGGATATTCAGGAGAAGGATAAGATAAGTGAAGTCCATATTGAGGTTTGTGATGAATTAGCAGATTCTGTGTTCACATTTGAACAAGAAGAGTTGGATGTTAGCCTATACAATAGGCATGATGTAAATCCAGAAGAGGTTAATGTTCCCATTACAAAAAAAAGTGCAAGTAGACGAGAAAATGATTTACATGACTTTATATGCGATGCAACATATGAGGAAGATGATAGTGACAATGAAGAAGACAATGAAGAAATGCTACAAGATACTGAATCTGAATAAAATTAACGACAGTAATGTGAATTTTTAGTTTTGTCAAAATATTATTGTTCATGTTATTAACTATATATTAATTTATCTCTTCATTCTTTGTGTTTATGTTAGTAAACATGCATATGTTGTGTTTTGTAGATGGCTCCAGGTGGACGGAAGAGAACAAAAAATGTTAACAGTGCAAAGAGTAGCATTCCAGAAAGTAACAATGCAAGGAGTAGTATTCCACAGAGCAACAATGCAAGAAGTAGAATTCTAGAGAGTAGCAATGCAAGGAGTGACATTCCAGAGATTAACATTGCTAACACAGAGGAGAATAGTGAAAGGCCAAGACAAGTCCATAGTGAAATAGGTAAAATGGTTTCTTAATTAACATATCATGTACAAACTTTTTTTTTCATGTTGAAAAATGTTAGTTCTTTGATCTAGCTGACGATTTTCTATTTTATAGATGACTCACAACCTTCACAACGTAAGGTTCGTGGACCTACTCGAGGCCTACGTTCTGATTACATTGTGAGCTCGCAGGGTAAGATAGTGTTGGCCATTTCTGTAGAACTGGTAAAGCAACAGGAGATTTTGCAGAAAGTCTTTCGAGTGAATGTGGGGTTATTGTTCGAAACCATGCTTCACAAGAGCACGAGTCATGGAGTAAGATGCCTTGGAAACCTGATAGAGGGAATTTGTTCAATATGCTTTTGGTATGTTTAGTATATAAAGTTTTAAACATTTAGCTTATTTATGATTGTTGAATTATAAATTTTTGGCTGACATATATTATGTTTTACTGTAAAATATAGAAAAAGTTTGATTTGGATTTTAGTCAAGATCATGTTGTTCGTTGCATCAATGACATTATGGGTGGGCGATATAGAGATTTTCGTTATCATTTGAAGAAAGAATATGAGAAACTTGGGGCAAATGATGCAGCTCGTCAATATCCTCCACCTAATATTAAGCAACGGGAGTGGGATTATTTATGTACTTTATGGTCTCAAGAGAAATACCAGGTATTCAGTTAATCTGTTTATACATTTTTATTATATTTTTGCTTTATTAATTGTTATCAATCATAGGACTTTCTAACTTGTAACACATGAAAGTGTAGCATCTATGAAATATAAGCTGTGTTATTGTTATTATTATTAGAAGTTTTTATTTTTGAAAAATTTATGTCATATGAATCTTTAGATATTTTTTGATGTTTAAAAAGAATTACTTCTTAGCTTTTTTTTTCAAGGTCCATGAGTATCGAATAAAAGCTAAGTTGCTAGAAACTACCACATTTAGATAGTTTGCACCATTCTTATCTTGAAGATAAAAATAACAAAAAAAACCTAGCTACAGTATCTAATATATATATATATATATTCCTTAAACTATTTCTATATTTTTGTTATATTTTTGCCTTTCTTAATTGTTATCAATCATAGGAATCTAATTAGCAACACATGAAAGTGCAGCATCTGTGAAACTGAAGATGTGTTATTGATATTGTTATTATATTTTTTATTTCCTATAAATTTACTTCATCTCAATCTTTAGGTATTCTTTGATAGTGAAAAAGAATATACTTAAGATGTGCTAATCTGGTTTATTCACTTGTTGAAATATGCTAGTTAAATATATTTTGATAGTAAAATATGCTAATCTGGTTTCGTCCAAAGGTTATTCAAATTCTTTAATTAATTGATGGCTCATATCTGATGTGCTTTTACAAATTAGGAGAGATGTCGAAAAAATTCACAAAATAGAAAGAAACTGAAATTTACTCATCGTGGAGGGACAAAATCTTTTGTGGCTCATCGTTTAGAGAGCTCTAAGGTGAAGGTTTTCAGAGTTTTCTCTTTTTCTACTTAATGTAATTTAATAAAAAATTCATAGAAATAATTTGATTAATTATGGAGTGATTGTTTTGGACAACAAGGAGGTGAGACACAAAGTTTCTCCGCTTCCTTCCAAGCCACTCATTACAGCACTAAAAAGGGATGGGTTAACTCTACAGCACAAGAGAAGCATGTAAGTTTTTATTTTTATGTACTAAGTTACTGTTTTGCTTTTCTTAGTCATCAAAACTTTTAAGTTATGATGCCTTGATTGTTTGCTATGGCTTAGAAAAGCACCTTCAATGATTTGGATGTTGTATCACGAAAAATGTGACTCTAGTTTAAGATGTAAAAATAAGAAAAGGAGAATTAAGTTCTATTTTATTCAGCTTGATGGTAAATATTTAAGGCATGGTTAGAATGAAGGGAAAAAAATTCAGTATCACTGCAGTTTACATCATTTGCATATTGACATGCTTTTTATGTATGTAGTTGCTAGATGTCTCTTCTTTCTAAGCTTTATAGCTTGACTTTCCAATTTAAGAGGGCCTAGCCTAAAATTATAATTTAAAATTTTAGCTATTGATTTAGCTTCATCAATTAGTGTAAGTTAACATTCTTAGGATATAGATCATATGGAAAAACAAAATTATCAACGAACTTAAAGATGTGAATTTAGGAGATGTTTAATTTATAAGCCAAAAACATTTAGTTAATGTTGTACTAAAAATATACTTGTGTTGGTCCAGTCTATTTAAGAAAACAACTTCAAAAGATGTTTTTTGTTTCATAGTTCTTGGTAGTATTATAAGAATGATATCAACAAAATATATATAATTTATGGAGTTGGTATTTAAATTTCTTTACTATGATTTAGTTAACAATTAGATGAATATTATGATCATGAATAAGGAATGAGTATCGAATGAAAATGAAGTTTATTGAAAGCATCAAATGCTATCTTCAATTCCTCTTTTAAGCGGGATGCTGTTGCTTCAATATGAACTGAATTTTTCAATTTTTCCTCTTCCTCTCCATAGTCTTTAGGATCAAAATCAGGTGCTAAGCCTCCTTGAAATTTCAGGTCTGTTACATATTCTGTTGTGTTTTGATTATACTTAGAGAAGTCTATACATGAGCTTTCCATATTGCTTTCTGAAGTAACACTTTCAGTTGAATAATCTGAATCTAATGTAGAACAGTCAGCACTCCATCCATACACTTGGACCAAATCTTCATCCTTGGTAGGGCAGATAGAATTTGAATCTTTATTAATGCAATCTTCAATGATACTCAATCTATAATCTATTTTAGCAAGTTCATATTTTATCTGCTGCAGAATTGGAGTTTTATTTTTTAACTTCAGAGACTCGTGCTCTTTGAATGGTTGTAGTTCACTCGTACAAAACAGAAAACTCTTGCTTTTTTCTTTTAAGTCAAGTAATCTACTCCTTATCTCATGAATTTCTTTTACCAAATCCTGAACCATCTTTCTATATGATACCAAAGCTTCAAAAATATCACTTTGGAGAGCTGCTTTATGAATCTCTGCATCACCATAACATGCATTAATAGGATTTTCAGACTCCAACACTGCTAACCTTGCCAACTCAACTTGACCCTGAACACCTTCAGCTGCTGGAGCATTTACATTATCTTCCATCTCAAAAATCTTATAGTTTTGCATTTGGGTGGCCAAATTTGATATTGGATTTGGAACATCTGTATTAGAGAGCCATTTTGCAACCACAAAAGTAGTTTCAGCACGTTTATCTGTTTCAATGATCTGAACCTTAGATTCGAGTTTCCTCTCCAGCACCTTTACCTTATTGATTTTTTCATTCACCAACATGCTTAACTGAGTTGGCTCCTCTTTTCTTATTTCATTATTTTGTGGTTGACAATCATTTAAAGCAATTGTCGCTCCCTTCAAAGAGGTTAACTTCTCCTCTATTTCCATTACCATCTTCTGCGCATCTTCTAAGCTTTTCTGTAGAAATAGAATTTTATGTTCCTTCTCCATGCAAACTCTGGCAGCCTTCTCAATATTTTCACTAATCCCAACATTAAATTGAGGGAATAAATAGACAAACTTTCTATCTGCCCAATCTAGAATAAAATATAAAGAAGTTGGTCAGTTCCAAGGTTGCCTTTTCCACTCCACACGAAGTGCCCTTATTTCCTCCTCTTTAGCTGCTATAGTGTTTCTTAGACTTGCATTTTGTTAAGTCATGCAACATAATCTTTCATCAAGTTCTATTGGAAGGGCAGCAACCTCTTCCTGTAAATGAAGAATTGTTTTAGTTGTCTCCATCTCAACCTGTTCACAAACTAAATCAACTTGGTGCTGGTGAGATAATTGTGATGCCTGATCCTCATCATATTGATAATTGTCAGTTATTCTTAGGATATAAGAGTAACTCAATAAATTAATAAATAAATAAATAAATGTACTAAGTTTTATTTTTAATTCCTTTAAGTTAAGTTCTTTTCTTTTGTATTAACTTTGTATTATTATTTTTTCTAATTTATAGGCATCGTTATGTGAGCTAGAGGCATCCAATGCTCGTGGAGAAACAGATTTAACTGAGATAGAGATATCTCAAAGGGTGTTTGGGAAAAAATCTGGCTATGCTAAAGGATTAGCAATGCGAATACAAACTTCTCGTGCTCCATATGTTTCAATACATACTGATGAATTGAAGAAGCAGATAGCTGATCAAAAGACTCACTTTGAAGGTAAGATGGAGGAACAAAAGGCTCATTTTCAAGTTCAGATAGAGGAACAAAAGTCCCATTTTGAAGATATTGTATCTTCACAGCAGAAAACCATCGAAGATTTGAATACTAAGTTTCGAGAATTTGAGAAAATGATGCATCGTTATGTGGGTGACATCTCTGGTGGTTCACCTTCACAGTAGCCAACACCTTCAGCTGGTCTTCATCTTCATCCTAGTTAGCATATATATTTTTGTGTGCATATTGCTGCATATATTATCATTTGGATGGCAACATGGTCTTCATATTAGTCACCATCTTCATACTAGTTAGCATATATATTTTTGTCTATATTGTCACTTTGTGAATGGTTTATAAGCTTTATCTAGTGGCTTATACATGTATATATAAGCTTTTTGGACTAACTTCCTTTTTAGTACATTTTGAATCATGTGGTGCTATGGTTTAATGTGCTTGACACTGGTTAAGTAGGTATTATGAAAATTACATTACAGGTAAAGGTAATATAAAAGGTAAAAGCCAAAAAAAAAAAGGTTTTGCGACGAAATTTTGTAGGAGAATCATACATTTTAAATCTTTCAGCGACAAATAAATCGTCGCAAGGTGCTACACGCAAAAATTCAAGCACCATTCAGTGAGGCAAACTTCGTAGCTAAAACACCTTTCTGCAACGACATTTTGTCTCAATAGATTTACATTATAGTTTCCAAAGAGAGCAGAATTATGGGAAAATATTAATAAAAATATCAATTCCATATCAGGGAGGAAAGCATTGTGTGGGGAACATCCTTCTGCGACGAACAATTTTCGCAATAGTTTTAGATTCATGTCTGTAGCGACAAATTAATTGTCGCAGAATGTACTACAAATGATTTTGTGACGAAATGATTTGTAGATGAAAACATAATCAGGTACGGAAATCATCGTAGCTGAAAATCTCTTCTACTACGAAATATTGTCGCAAAATAATATACAAAATCAGGAAAGAACATTTTAGCGAGGAAAATAATTGTAGCTGAAAATTTCTTCTGCTACGAAATATTGTCGCAAAATGATATTCAAATTCAGACAACAACATTTTAGCGAGGAAAGACATTGTAGCTGAAAAAGTATTCTGCTACGAAATATTGTCGCAAAATGATATTCGAAATAGGAAACAACATTTTAGCAAGGAAAATCATTGTAGCTGAAAATCTCTTCTGCTACGAAATATTGTCGCAACATGATATTCAATTCAGGAAAAGGCATTTTAGCGAGGAAAGCTATTGTAGCTAAAAATCGCCTTCGGCTACGAAATATTGTCGCAAAATTATATTGAAAATCAGGAAAGAACATTTTAGCGAGGAAAATCGTTGTAGCTGAAAATGTCTTCTGCTACGAAATATTGTTGCAAAATGATATTCAAATTGAGGTAACAACATTTTAGCAAGGAAAATCATTGTAGCTGAAAATCTATTCTCCTACGAAATATTGTCGCAAAATGATATTCAAAATCAGGAAACAACATTTTGGCGAGGAAATACGTTGTAGCTGAAATATGTTTGTGCGACAAAATATCGTCGCAAAAAAGTTTTCATCAACAAAAATTATTTTCTCACTTGGTTTTTCTGCGACGCGCCTTCTGCTTCGATGGTGCGATGAAATTTATTTCGTCGGTAAAATTTTTGCGACGAGTTTTGGGCCTTTTGAGACAAAATATTTCGTCGCTGAAGGTGATTTTTCATGTAGTGTTGGTATCATATAAGAAAGCAAGTTCAACTTTTTGTGAGCTCATACATCATTTTATTGGCATGCCAAATTTAAAAGGAAATGCCAAAAGTAGCTATAGCCATATTTTATTTAATCATTATACATGCCTTAAGTTAGTAGGGGTACCTCAGAACATCCTCGATTGAAAGCTTCAATAGCAACAGATCCAGTACCACTGTACAAGTCTAACCAACGACCAGGCCTTAAAGACGCAGGATAGCCAGTGGCAACCTAAAAAGCTAGAGTAAATTTCTCTTACCCAATACAATAGCCTAAAAAGCTCAAACTTTCAATTTCTAACCAGCAATTATCATTAGATGGTGCTAAAGGTGATACCTGCAAAATATCAAATGCTGCACCTTTAACAACTTCCATCATTGGTAGCACGTCCATGCCCTTTGGAGACAATAACTTCTTTCTTTTAGCCTTTCCTCCAAGCACCTAAAATGGCCCATATGTTGATTTGTACAAAGTTTAGTCATCCCAGAGCATTTTTCATGTTTCCCATGGAAGCTGAACCACCAATCAAACGTTTTCCATATATAGTGATATATAACTTAAAAATTGTCATTTCTCAATATGCCAAACACTTTAATCAACACAAACAATATTATGGTTTAATAACTCCACATAACATTAAAAAACATTAAAAAAAAGCACCAAACATAATCATCTGCCAAGGGCAAACCACGATTACTAAAAATCAAAATCAAGTTCAGAAAGTGAACAATAAGAACATATTACATTGATTTCATCCATAAACTTCCTCAAAACATGCCATTAGCTCCACCCATAGGTAAGCCAAAATAAATAATCATTATAATTGGATTTATTAGTATATAACAACTTAAACTGTCAAAATAAAGAAAGAAAAACTAGTGTCCAGTACCATTATCGTTCATATTTTCACTTAATAGACTAAAAGAGACAGAAAATAAAGCAAATGCATAAATGAAGCAACCTATGTGTGATCCGTGACTTCTGAGGTTCTTCATCCATGACAAGCTTTGAGCCTCTTCTTGTCCTTCGCATTTCCTTCCTTCTTCTTGTTTGCAAACCCAATTGAAAGCACAACACATGTAAACAGCCTTATTGAGTGAAACTAAGCAGCATAATGAAAGCATAATGAAAATAGAAAAACTATGGTTTGAGCTTACTGTAAGAGAAAACAAACATGGGAAGTCGTTTCTAGTAAATGGGTTTGGAGGGAGTGGCGTTATAGGGTAGAAGATTGGTGGATTTAGATTTGAGGCTTAATGGAGATAGAATTGGAGATGTTGAGATTGACATAGCTGCTCTGCTTTCCAATCTGAGTTGGGTTCAATTGAAGTTAGCACGTGACCAAGATGCTATCACAACAATGGAGCAACGCTAGCACAGCAGCGGAGCACTGAGAGCACAGCGATGGCATTAGGTGAGCGCAACATCGAAGCCAGCGAGCATAGCTACCGATTGATGGAGGTGAGTCCTGTGTCGTGTTATTTGCACGAACAGGGGTGTATGTGTTTATGTTATGTTGTCTTTTTTTCAATTGATAAGGTTATTTATGTATTTTTAATCCTAAAACAGGTCAATAATAGTTAAATTGAAAAAGGGGTTATTTATAGAAAATGGGTTGGAGAGGGGGTCATTTGATGAAAATTGGGCAATTATAAGTTTAGATTTCGCACACTTTGTACACACACATATGTATAAGCACGCTCAAAAGACTTGAATGTTCATCATAGTCATTTTAGAAAAATAGGTCACCTAAAATCATTTCTGCACGCATGACATTGACACTTCACATTAGAAGGAAACAGGATCTAAAACAGAATATCCATGCATAGGTATGAGTTTAAGTGGGGAGGAAAGGCATATTATTTATTTATTTATTTTTAAGAAAATATTTATTGTCATTCCTGGCTCCGCTCGCTGGCTGCGTGACTGATTTATTTTTTTTTTAATTAAGAAGGAATCCTAATTTATTAATTTCAAATTAGGCTTTATGACTCACTAATCAGCTCAGCGTATGACTAGAAAGCTAGTACGAGATGATTCAATACAACATGAAAAGGTTTAGTTTAAGTTGATTTTAATTTGTAAAAGGCAGTTTTAAAAAATAAAAAATGTTATTGCTGTTTGATAGAGACTAGTTCACATCTGAAACAGATCCGCAAGTGGTGAGGAGAAGACAATACCTAAACTTGATACCTTTTTTTTTTTTTAATTATTATTCAACCGGTTGACCAACGTTCCCAGATGCAATACAGGTCTCATACTTTGATGAATTGAGTACAATGTAAAAGGAGGTGGGATAATTGTGACTGAAAGAATTTTTGTAGGGAGAGTTGAGGGCTTTACTTTGTAAATATGAGATTTAAATTGCAAAGCCATAAAAATAACCAGATACATTTATAAAATGTTTTGATTTAATTCACTCCAGATCTCGAAATCCAATATAATCCAATATTTAATGGATTGATTTGAATTCTGATTTTATTCTGAAAAAAATAATAATCCAATCCCATCCATCAAATATTAGTTAATTAAACTTTTAATTGTAAATTAATGTTAATTTGTTGGAAAATTGAAGTTCATTCAGCTTTAATAATAGTTTAATTAAGTTAAAGATTTGATGAATTTTTTTAGTAGAAAATTAAAAAAATAATTAGGGTTTTTTTTATATATTTAATGACATTAAAAAAAAGATTTGGAAGAAAATGGACTGGTTCTTGTTTTTTAATATAAGCCCCAAAAGCCCAAAGTAGAGATCCGTTGGATCGTCTTCTCTCGAGCTATCGCAATGGAACTGCAGGCAGCGCCATATGTGATCCATAATGTCATTGCTTGCGCGGTTTAGTTCACAGTTCTCGTTTACTCTCTCGCTCTCTCTTGGTTTTGCTTTTTCTTTGAAGTTGAATATGTATTCAATATTTCATACTAGCATTATGACTTGTGCCTGTTTTGGTGATTTGGTGTTACTAATTTTTATTTATTGTCTAATGTGGTAAAAGAGCGGCAGAATGGCTAGACATGACAGATGTTTGTCCATTTTTTTATTTATTTTTCAAGTATTTGTTATAACAAATATGATAGCCATAGCATTCTCACTTTCGGCTGTATTTGTCCATTTTATTATTTCATTTGTAATTATATACTTACACAGTCAAATTTAAAAAAGATCAAATTGTCAAAACTACATAATCACTTTCGAAATATATTTGTCAAATACTTTTGATGAGGTGTTGGCTTAGCTAAAAATTTACCAGACAACAACCCAAATGAGCCATTGTTTATGGCTAACTTAGGGTTGTCGTAGCTGAAAATGTAATGGTGTTTGTTGTACTACAAAAATAAATTAACTTATAAAATGAGTTACAAGATATTTGGCAAACTAAATTTTAAAAGTTGTTATTTTCAATAGCCATCACCTGTATGCATGCAACATTGCGTTTTAAATGAGGAAAAAAAGTTCCTTCTTGTTAAGTACTAGTGGCTTGTTTGGATCATTTGGTGCAAGCAATGTCACCGACAAACACTGACAGCTGGCATTCAACAATACAAATAATAAATTAATTTCTTTTCTATTTTTTTGAAATAAATTTTGTTAAATTATAAATATCATCAAATAAATGTTTTATAAATATTATTATTATAACATTTGTTCGTGATAATGTCACGGAAATCTCTGCCAGCTTCTTGTTTTCTCCATGCCAACGAGCACTGACACAGGCCGAGCCTGTAACAAATGGAAAGCCCATTTAGTCAGAGTTGTTTTACTTTAATTTCCTTTCCGATAGCTGTTTCTACTTTTTCCGACTGCCATAGCTTGCCATTAATTACGTACCATGGTTGGGGTAATCACTTAATTCATATAAATACCTGCTATTTATGGTTACTGATTTTTTCTTCCTGACTAAATTAAAATCAGTACTCTAATTTGACGCTACATATTTGATTCATTTTATTATGAACTGGTTGTAATGGTAAGGTAAACCTCATATTCTACTGGGTATAATTTGTTTACAACACCAGCTACTAATTTGTATTATACATCTACAATTTATGATGTTATATATTCATTCTATCAAGAAATGATTGGAGCGGTAATATATCTGACACATCCGAAAAAGGATTGTCTCCCAAGTATAGGAGTGTCGAAGTAATAAACCCGGTGAGACCGAGGTCGATCCACGAGGAAGGGGATTTTAGCGTTACAAGTTATAAGATAAGCAAATATGATATGAATAATTCAAGAAAATTACAAGATAATATCAATAAATATGTAAGATGGTAGGCGGTATTACCGACCATTCAAATATAAAACAAAAAGCAAGAGGAGGTAAAACCATCCATGGAAATAGGTGGTATAACCAACCATAGTAAATTAAAGAACAATTTCATAAGGTGGTAGAACCTACCATAGTAAATAAAATAAAAAGTTCATAAACAATAGAATAATTAAAATACAAAAGGAATTAACACAATAACAATGAAGGCTAAGGTTAGGGGATCCGCCCTTGATATTTCAAATAAGGATAATTAACCCATTTTAGTTATATGAATTATATTTGTTTCATTACCAATATTTATACCACTTCTTGTAAATGGGTTCAAGCATCCAATGTGCCAATCACCATATGTCTACAACAAATCAAGGTTCCTAACTAGATTCGTGTCGGTAAGGAAGAACCATACATCATCTAGAAAGGATCCAAGCATTTGATGTGCCAAGGATTGTCGACAATGGATCAAGACCTCCACTTTACGAGTGGTGTCAAGATTGATTAAGAAATTAAATATAAATCATATTGAATAAACATTATAAGATTAAGATTATTAAGCACATATTAAGGGTTAGAGAATCCTTATTCTCATATCAAGGGTTTCACCCTTTCACCTTAGCAAAAGAGAAATTAGAAGAACATTATAATAGAAAGAAAATAAAATGCAAGAAAAAGGAAATTCATTAATAACATAAACACACAAAACACAATACAAGATCCTAGCCAAAGCCAAAATGTTCCAGCCAAGGCCAAGATGCCCCAATGGGTCACAAGGTACCCCTATTTATAGATACATCCAGGGGCAAATTTGTCAAATTACAAGGGCACAATTGTCAAATATTAGTTGTAAATATCTTTGACAATTGGGATCATTAGGCACCGACTTTGACCATCAATTTTGACATCGAAAGTTATGAATTTTAATCACATGTCTTCATGAAAGTTATAGATATTTCTCTCAGCTTTCTAGAACATATTGATTTGCACAATTTGGATACGTATTTTGAGAGATACGGTCCAAATACTGAGGCCTGGTCAGACTGGGCCGAGACTGTAGATGGGTTCATTTCAAGCCCAATTTTGGTCCACTAAGAGCCCGAATTTGATGATGCTTGTGAAATGCAATCTTGTAGACAATTGAATCAGCTTTCCAAAACATTAAGAATTGCACCATTCTGATCTATAAATAGAGAGTTATGCCCATTTTACCGAACCTATAACAAAACCAAAATTAAGAGAAATTAATTCCAAAGATGCAAATGCTACAAATATGCTTAAGTTGAGGAATTTAATGACACTATTAATGCAATATGATGAACTAAACTCTTATTAAACATGCATATTTAAGTGTTCATCACACCCCCCAACTAGCTTATTGCTAGTCCCTAGCAATTAAAGCGTTATTATTTAGAAGTGATTTATAGAATTTTACATCCAAGGTGGTCATTATTGCACTCTCCTTGATTTTATCCAAATAAACAAACTCTCAACCAATTTTTTTTTTAATTTTTTATGACTCATGTACCCTTCAGTCAAGATATCAATAAACCTTCTTTTTGTGCTCAGTCAACACATGACTATGGGGCTTATTAGAAAGAAGCCATATCGGTTCTAATATTTGTTAAGGCTAACAACTTTAGGTAGGGGACATTCATTTATTTTATATATATATGTGTTGTTGTTGTTGTTTTTATTTTTTATTTTTTTTTGAAAGAATGCATCTTTAACCCATGTAGCGAGCCTTAGGCTAATGGCTCCCAGACCAGTTGGCCTTAGGGCATTAGGTGTTAAGACACCCCTTCGAGCTTAACGACTCGGGTTGCCGATGCTTTATTTTTGCTTAGAAAACTTGTGGATAGTGCAATGTTCAATCCCATTAAGCTTTCTCCTTAATCCATGTAGCGAGCTTTGGGCCAATAGCTCCCAAACCAGTTGGTCTTAGGGTATTAGGTGTTAAGGCACCCCTCGGGCTTAATTGCTCGAATTAAGGAGGCTACGAGACCAAACTTTATCCACAATTGCTATTTTTTCTCTTTTTTTTCTTTTTTTTTTTTTTTTTTTAACTTTCCCCTTCCTTTGTGTTGTTATCCTAAACAAAACAAAAGAACTCAAATATTACAACATTTCATTTTGCCACCCACAATCATGCATCAAGGTATGTGTGTGTGTGTGAAGAAAGGCTCATGAATACTTGCTTAATGAGTACATAAGCACACAATTTTTTTTTTTTTAAATGATAAGGTTGTGAGAGTTCATAGATTTGAATAATTCAAAGTGAAATGAATAAGACTTCCTTGTTATAAAATTCAAAAATCAAGTCTAAATAATATCAAGTTAGCTAAAATGAGTTCATAAGATCAAAATAAAATGACAAATTGGTTAGAATGGGTTTCAAGAGTTCAAACTGGCCCTCCATACTCTGCCATTCCTGACCCAGAATGCGTCTCAAGAGGATTTGAACTCCTTACACCGCACTCTGAATCTAATTACTAACTCCTTTTTTTTTTTTGCAAGAAAAAATAAAATTTCAAGACACACTTATGTCTACTATCCTTCCCCCCCAACCAAAAATGAAACATTGTCCTCAATGTTTAAATGTAGAGAGATAAAGTATAGGAGACATTACCTGAAGCTTCTGTTATTCAAGAGAGATGACCTGAAAGACTCATAAAATAACATGCTAAAAATAAAATAAAATAAAAGACAAAAAAAAATTACAAACGGAGATTCAGATCCAATTTGCACTTTTTGTTTTGCCCTCCTGCCCAATTAATTTGAGTACTAGCTGGGTCAGGTTCATACTCAACTTCTTGTAATTTGTCAAGTAACTCACCAGCAGAAGTGGCAGAAACAAGGATCTTTCTCGCCCAATGTGGGATAAAATTTTGTTCTACAGCTGCATCAACAAAACTTATTAAAGGATCAAAGAAATTGTTAACATTCAACAAACCTATGGGTTTTTGATGGAGGTTCAGTTGGGCCCAAGAGGCAATTTGAAAAATTTCTTCAAAAGTACCAAAGCCACCTGGTAAAGCAATAAAGGCATCTGAATTGATGAGCATATGTGCCATGCGTTCATGCATAGAGGAGACTTGCATCTCTGTCCCAACCGTTTTTCCAACGATGCTTTCTATAGCCAATGCTTTAGGAATAATTCCTAAAACTTGACTACCTCCTACATGTGCAGCTGTTGACACGCAACCCATTAACCCGAGGCTACCTCCCCCATAAACCACATTAATCTTTCTTTCAGCTAGTAGCCTATCAAGATAATTTGCTACTTGTACAAACTCCTCACTTTTGCCTGGTCGAGATCCACAGAATACACATATCCTTTGGATTTGACGTTTTGAAGTTCCCTCAATGTCTATGCAACTCTCTAACTATGTGTGAAGAGGAGAACAAGTGATGCGGCATTTATGGAGTGCAAAAAGATATGCTAATGATGACATCTAAATGGGTAGCTCGGTTGCTTGTTGAAAAATTTGACACGAATGCATAAAAGTTCAAAAAGATGATGAAATAAGACACTATAAGTCAAACAAATTCAAAAATGACAACTAATAGGCATTAAAGTTCAAAAATGACCGCACGCATGCATATGTACAGGTAGTTGTGACTGTGGCTCACATCTTCCTCTGGTTTTACGTCCAGAAACGGCTTAAACACCTTCTATGAGTTGGGGATATGCTTCCCATCCAGTTTTCTTATAAACTGGCAAACAGGGTCGTTTTGAGTCAGATTCCCAAGACTATAGCGTTCCAGCTCATCTCGGAATTGTGTCCACAATTTAAAAATTTCACGTTGCACAAGTCCACAAGAATGCGTCTCAAGAGTCATTCGGATATCATCCAAAGACTCCTTACTCAGTCCATTCTTGATGAACTGTATTTTATCCTCTCGATTATTAGACAAATATCCTAAGGAGCGGCAACGCTGGTTACAAGTCCATCTTGCACATTTGGGACAAACTTGTAACCTTTTCGCTCTTCGCTTTTTGGCGTAAGAGCTTTTTTCCATACCTGGCAAGTGAGAAAAAAGATTATCTGAAAATTCATGAGAAAATCGAACCTTGGCTTCAATTAATCATCTTAAATCAGCAGGAATACCCTTGTGCATCAACATCCTTAGTCTTTCTACGCGAGCTTTGTAAATTTTAAGCAAATCATTTTGAGGAAGAGAGGGAAAATGTTTGTGCAATTTTGAGAGAATGGTATCCATGTGAACAAAATGAGAGAGAAGAAAAGAAAATGGATGCAAGGTGAGCAACAGTTTTTAGGGAACTAAAAAACCGACTTTAAAAGTCACGGAGTACCGTATCCGCCACTTGACCGGAAAACAAAATGCAAACACACAAATAAAATAAAAGCACATAAAATAAATTAAGAACAAACTAGAAATGATAGCAAAAATCAAGAATAAAAAAGAAAATATATCACAGATGGATGAAATTTGAACAATCGTAAAAAAAAGCCAAAAGAGGAATCTCTTCAAAAGTAATTTACCACGGTCAAAAATATACCATTGAGATGGTACCTTTCTTTTTCCTTTATTTGTGAGAATGGAAGAGATTACCACTAGTTGTATTTGTTTGTCCTTGAGGCATGCATTCTTGAGTGTGAATGTTTCTTCCTGCCTTTGTTCAAAACATGGCTCCCAACTCTTAATCTCCTTCACCTGTATAAAATCAAGTAATGAGAATTCTTTAGAAGCAATGGGCACTAGTTGCATGTTTGCTTCAAATGAACTAGTTAACCCAATTTCTGAAGGACTTGAAAAATTCTCATTTTGGATATAGTCTTCCACGTTAGTTTTAATCTTATTAGCTTCCTCACATTCATCATGTTTGAAAAATTCATTATTGTCAAAATTTTGGTTGAGTTCCTTTACATGATGGCATGAGGGCATAAGTGAGGATTCGATCTCTTCCTTGTTAGGTGTAGGTTTATTAACCTCTTCTTTACCCTTTGAGATTGATTCATCATCTTTCTCATAAGGGTTAGGAATATGTTCTTTATCAACCTTACCATCGTGAAGAGTACTTACCGAATCTCCGTCTAGATGTTGGCCACTTGGATTACTCATATGTGGATTGATGGAGTTTGGCTCTAGTTGAGATGGAAACTCACCTTTCTCATGAGTACTAAGTGCAAATGCAAGGTTTTCAAGAACATCATTCAAGTTCGCCATAGTCTGAGCAGTTTGACTATTAAAAGCCTCTTGCTTTGCAATGAATGAATTCAATGTTTCTTCAAGATCCTCATAAGATGCATGATCATGAGATTTTTGAAAATTTTGATATGATTGAAAGGAAGGTTGGTAAGATTGTGCATTATTATCATTCCTCCAATCATAATTCAAGTGATTTTTCCATCCAAAATTTTGTGAGTACGGATTAGGATTTGACCTTTGGAAAGTGTTTAAAACATTGGTTTGGTCATGGAGACTTTTCCTAAAGGTAGGCACAATTGGGCAATCATCCGTAGGATGATCACTAGAATTACAAGTTTGACAGACAATTTTTTGCATAGACCACATTTCTAAGTCCTCGACTTTCCTAGCTAGGGATGTAAATTTAACATGTAAATCATGATTCTCCCTAAAGTTATATATGCCTCTACTAGATGTTCTTGGTACCTCATAGGTGCCAACATTGTTCCAATTTTGGACATTTTTCGCTAGTAAGTCCAGGAAATCCATGGCTTCATCAGGGTCTTTATTTTCAAATTGTCCATTACACATTAATTCTACCATTTGCCTAGCTTGATGTGTAAGACCTTCATAGAAAATTAGAACTAGTTCCCATGTTTCCAAACCATGATGAGGACAAGTATTAAGCAATGCTTTATACCTATCCCAACATTGGTAAAAGGTCTCTCCTTGTTTTTGAGTGAAATTGATGATTTGCACTTTGGGAGAATTTGTTCTATAGGGAGGAAAGAATTTTTTAAGAAATTGTTGTTGCATTTCATCTCATGAGCTAATAGATCCTGACCTAAGATTTTGTAGCCATGTTTTAGCTTTATCTTTTAAAGAAAAAGGAAAAAGCTTTAATCTAAAGATGTTTATGCTACAATTTAGGTCACAATAGATAGTGCAAAAATCTTTAAATTCTCTCAAATGCAAAAATGGGTTTTCAACATCTAGGCCATGAAAGTGGGGTAAGAATTGAATGAAATCCGATTCATGGTTGAAATATTTTGCATCATGAGGGAAGACTATGCATGATTGTGCATGAGTTCTTATGTAATCCATTAATGTCCTTTGTTGGGTATGAGCATGTTTTCCAAAGAAGATCAGTGGCTACAAACAATTCTACCAACTAATGTAAAGAGAAAGAAAAGATGAGCACATGAAAGAAAAATAAAAATAGAAATGAGGAGAGAAAAGAGAAACACATACAAGAAAAATAAAAATAGAAATGAGAAAAGAGAATACTTACAATTTTGCACACCAATTTTTAACTTCCCCGACAACGGCGCCAAAAACTTGACACATCCGAAAAAGGATTGTCTCCCAAGTATAGGAGTGTCAAAGTAATAAACCCGGTGAGACCGAGGTCGATCCACGAGGAAGGGGATTTTAGCGTTACAAGTTATAAGATAAGCAAATATGATATGAATAATTCAAGAAAATTACAAGATAATATCAATAAATATGTAAGATGGTAGGCGGTATTACCGACCATTCAAATATAAAACAAAAAGCAAGAGGAGGTAAAACTATCCATGGAAATAGGTGGTATAACCAACCATAGTAAATTAAAGAACAATTTCATAAGGTGGTAGAAATTACCATAGTAAATAAAATAAAAAGTTCATAAACAATAGAATAATTAAAATACAAGAGGAATTAACACAATAACAGTGAAGGCTAAGGTTAGGGGATCCGCCCTTGATATTTCGAATAAGGATAATTAGCCCATTTTAGTTATATGAATTATATTTGTTTCATTACCAACATCTATACCACTTATTGTAAATGAGTTTAAGCATCCAATGTGCCAATCATCATATGTCTACAACAAATCAAGGTCCTAACTAGATTCGTGCCGGTAAGGAAGAACTATACATCATCTAGAAAGGATCCAAGCATTTGATGTGCCAAGGATTGTCGACAATGGATCAAGACCTCCACTTTACGAGTGGTGTCAAGATTGATTAAGAAATTAAATATAAATCATATTGAATACACATCATAAGATTAAGATTATTAAGCACATATTAAGGGTTAGAGAATCCTTATTCTCATATCAAGGGTTTCACCCTTTCACCTTAGCAAAGAGAAATTAGAAGAACATTATAATAGAAAGAAAATAAAATGTAAGAAAAAGAAAATTCATTAACAACATAAACACACCAAACACAATACAAGATCCTAGCCAAAGCCAAAATGTTCCAGCCAAGGCCAAGATGCCCTAATGGGTCACAAGGCACCACTATTTATAGATACATCCAGGGGCAAACTTGTCAAATTACAAGGGCATAATTGTCAAATATTAGTTGTAAATATCTTTGACAATTGGGATCATTAGGCACCGACTTTGACTATCAATTTTGACATCGAAATGTTGTGAATTTTAATCACATGTCTCATGAAAGTTGTAGATATTTCTCTCAGCTTTCTAGAACATATTGATTTGCACAATTTGGATATGTATTTTGAGAGATACGGTCCAAATACTGAGGCCTGGTCAGACTGGGCCGAGACTGTAGATGGGTTCACTTCAAGCCCAATTTTGGTCCACTAAGAGCCCAAATTTGATTATGCTTGTGAAATACAATCTTGTAGACAATTGAATCATCTTTCCAAAACATTAAGATTTGCACCATTCTGATCTATAAATAGGAAGTTATACCCATTTTACCGAACCTACAACAAAACCAAAATTAAGAGAAATTAATTCCAAAGATGCAAATGCTACAAATATGCTTAAGTTGAGGAATTTAATGACACTATTAATGCAATATGATGAATTAAACTCTTATTAAACATGCATATTTAAGTGTTCATCAATATCATTGATTTCGGAATAAATGGAGTATAAAATTTCTTCGTTTTGAAAGAAAATATATGTAAATATTACGAAATTAAGTCAAGCCAAGATGCCACAAGTTCCCAGTACAAAATACATTTCCGTTAAACATGAAACATGCAATTCTTATTCTGCGAATAGCTATAAATTTTGTCGTATTTGACATCGTTGCATGTGATGCACACTGATCCATAAACATAATTTACATGTGATGGTTGAAACTTTTAAGTCACTTTCAATATTATCAATTTCTAAAACTTAACAATATGGCCATGCATTAAAGATCAAATGTACCTAGCTGTTAATGGATCCACTGTTCCTCCGTCATTGAATGCGTCACGAGTCAGCTTAAATATCAATTTTATTTATATTTTATACAACATTAAGTTACGTAGTATTTGAAATATATAGTTAGTTACATATCCATTAAAGATTAATGATAGGTGTTTATTTATGTATTACTTTCATATCAATTCGTCTATGTTTCTTTGCTATATTCCTTAGTATTTTTATGTTTTTGTGTGGTTTTGGATGTTTGTAGGAGTTTTGGAGCAACTTGCACAAAAATGGAGTAAAACCCTTCATTTTCACCTCTGCTAGTCAACCATCTTCTCGGATTTAATTATATTGATATATAATGAACCCGATGACATGTTGTATACCGTTGGAAAGCTCTCGAAGTTTATTTTCTAGAGAAATTTACGGTTCATGAATTCATTCAATGTACCAACAGTTATAATCAAAACAGTGTGAGAAGTGTAGAAATATAATTTCACAAATCTCTATAGCATGTATAATACGGGGCACTGTAGCAGGTTACTGTAGCAGAGTATATAAACACATTTTAGGGTTTTGTTTTGATAACTTGAAGAGGGGAGAATGTGTGGGAGGCTTCAGCTCTGGATTTCTCTCATCTCCTGGAGTTCTTGAAGGAGAAAGAAGGCTTGGAAAGAGGAAGAACTACAATCTTAAGAGATTTTCATCAAATTTGCTAAGTTTTCCCTTTCCCCTTCATTTTCTGGAATGTCTCCATATTGTAGTGTATTTGTATTGTGTCTGAATATGTGTAACTAAATCTGAATTGGTTGAGGGTGATTTCAAAGCCCTTGATATGGTTCTTATGAGTTTATTGTGCAAGATATTGTTATCCAATTCTCTAATTGAAGTTGCTTGTATTCTCCCATATTTAATGCTTATGATTGCTTGCTGATTGTATTTGGGTGGCCAACTAAATATAATTTGGATGTCGTCTATTGCTAGACTAGAAATCTTGATCCGTAATTGTCTTGAATTTCTAATCATTAGTAGCAAAATTGTGATCAGAGATTGCAAATGGAGAATATAACCTACGTTAAATAATCCGAGCTTGTGTGTTTATTGCTTAGATCAACCTATCTGTCTTATCGTAATGCATCCATTGAATTAAATTTAGAGAGCTTGTTCTAGGTTGTTTAATGGATAGAGATTAAATAAAGAGCCTGTTTTGTTTAACAACAAAGTATGGAAAGATTGGGATAACAGAGCTTGTTGTTATCTACGGTTGATAATTTCAATGGTGTAATTGGATGACAATTCTATGATTTATTCACAAATCCATATCTTGTGGTAGAGAATGATCCCTTAGCCAAATTTCTGTCATTGATTAATTCTCACTTCAATTAAGTTTGCATTGTGTTATTCTTTATTTGCATTAATATTTCATCTAGTTAATCAATCAACAAAACTCCCCATTTATTCTGTTTTCGCTTTCGAATAACAAATTTAATTAGAATCAATCCTCGTGGGAACGATATCTTACTCATCACTTTATTACTTGTGCGACTAGTATACTTGCTAGTTTCGAACGCATCAATTAATCTGTTTGTTCAATGTAAAGTTGATTGTAAAATAGAAAATATTGTACGTTAAAATAAATTATCAATAAGAAAACCTCTATTCGATAAAAAGATTAGAATTTTCTTTTGATCTGACCATCATGTTAAAAAGATATAAATATATAATCGGTGGTTAATATATAATAAATAAGATAATAGAGTAAATATAATAGATCTCAATCATTCAAAGTTAATAAAATTTATATAATACAAGATCTACAAAAATTAAGGTGAAGCTAAATCCTAATTCTCGATAAAATTGACGATAATAAAAGAAAATGGGCGACTGTATTTTAGATATTTGACATATCATGCTGACACGTGGGGAATTGTTAACTCGATCACCATGAACCAACGCTGGTTTTAGATAGAATAGCAATAAATTACAATAAATGTAAATTATATTTTCAACGGACCCCATCACACCATCGGCATCCGACACATCAAATTATATTTTCATTTCCACAGTACAAGTATATCATCAAGCGACTTAGATGCTTCACTTCACTTCGACAAAACACCACAAATTCAAATCGTAAATATTAATTACCTAGCAGGTTTATCATAAGAAGAAATTCCATCTCCGTTGCACTATTCATAGGTCTATGATGGTGGCTTAAGATTTTTATAACCATATTGTTCACAGAAAGATCCCACAGTTTTGCTAAAACTTTCGATTTTTCTTTTTTCTTTTTGTTTTTCACATATTGCTAAGCCTTCTTTTTTAATAAAAGCAAACAATTGACCATATGTTATATTATCCTAGGGAATTGAATCTACTCCTATTATCTCTATTAATTTATTGATTATTTTTTCAGAAAAGAATTTCGGTAATCTTGCAATAAATCTCTCTTTCCAGAAAGAAGCATTGCAGAGTTATCTCTTAAATATATTTGTTAAAAATGCATCCTTTTACCATCTGAAATCTCCTAAGGTTGGACATCTAAGATTTGTTAGAATTATTTTTGAACTAGCTAATTCCTCTTTAGGATTTTCTATGAAATGCATTGAATTTGTATATATTAATATTTCTACAGCATTTTGAGTTTCTTGAATAGTTACAAACCCATCTTTGTCCTCTACTTGAGTTTTTTCTACATGATTAATTCTAAAATGATATCTATAATTATAATTTCTCTAAATTCTTCCTCTTCCGCAAAGCATCCAGTAATATATTTCTAGATCATAAATATGGTCTTGAAGCCGATCATTTGTATCATTAAATCTAATCTATCTCTACGTGATATTCTATACCAACTATTTTTAAGAAGATTTTTTATGTTTCTATATTCAATTCTATGTCTTCTAAGATGTTCTCTTAATTCTCTCTTTTCTGTCATTTATCTAGAGTTTTATTATCCTTATGGCTCTAATACCAAATTCGGGAAACATGATCGATAAATGTAGGAAGTAAAGTAAAACAATATATATATGGAGTACCAAATTGGGGAAACAGGATCGATAAAAGTTAGAAATAAAGTAAAACAATATATACATGGAGTATTGAAAGCAATAATTTAATAAAACATAAAAGTAAAATGAGTCATTTAAATAACAAATTTAAAATATTGAAAGTAAGAGATGAATAAAACTTACTTTTTATTTGAAAACTTTTAGTTGAAAATTACAAGAGAACTTCGTAAGGCAAGGTCTCACACTTTTAGCCGATGCCTTTGATTTGATTACAAAAGACTTTATATAGACTTGATAAACGGACTTCAAAACATTTTAAGTCTATGATAAATATTACTAACTTTAAACTTTTTTTTACTAAGATTAATATATGTAAAATACAATGATGATTACTTTTGGCAATAATATTTGCTTTTTACTATTCTTGATAGGCTTGAGTAAACGTGGAAGCTTGCTTGCTATATTTTTCCACTGACCTTCTAGAAAGTGAATTGGATATGGGCTGGACTTTCTTGACTTTATAGATCATAAGGATCTTGAGAAAGTGGCCCACCAAACGGATCTTCATCTAGATTTTCTAGAGTACTCTCTAATGAGCTGTCTGAAATCTGTTGAATAAGTGTCATCAATTGCTTGAGCTATTTACTTTTTGACTTCCTCTTGGAACTTTTTGATGATGTTGACTTGTCTTGGGCTTGGACTTCTGTCTTTAGTGGAGTATTGGGCTTGATTGATCTTTCTTTGGGTTTGGCTTGAGTTTGCATGGGCTTTTTACCGGATTTGATCCATTGTTGAATATTTTGAATTGAGCATCTTGAAATATCATACTTGTCCCACCACTTAATTCGAAATTCTCTAACTAGTGACAAATAGCAATTTGAATAATAAGGCTCAATAGTATATGACCAGGATAAAATCCATAGAATTTAAAAATCTATATGGAAACTAATTTGTTGGACAAAAGGTTGGTATGGGGTATCAACATGTTTTTTGTAATAAGGAAAGGATAGTTGATTAAGCTGTTCTAGATAAATTATTGGGTTAAGTCCTAAATAATACTACCATTCTAAGAACCAGGATGGATAAAACTTTTGACACCTAGTATGAAAATGATAAACCACGAATGATCAAATGTTCTAAGGTGAAACATATTGAACAAAGCTTTCTGAGAATCTACATAATTTTAACCATTTGGTTCATAAGGAATTGAAAAGAAACATTGGTTCAGATAGATTAGGTACCAAATTCTTTAGGGGTTTTTACTTTCTTTATTTTACAAGTTGAGTAAGAAATTTGGTCAAGATTTTTGGAATCTTTATGATGAACTATTTCTATGCTATCAGTATCTATTAGAATCAGCTCATAAAATTGACGATTTTTTAGTGGGTTATCTGTAATATATTGACAATTTGAAAGAAATAATCTTTGGGTAAGGGATTTTAATTCGACTAAGGAAACTAGCTTAGTATATTGAGTAACTTGGAGATGTTGACGCTGACTCTTGGTTATATAATTAGACTTTTGGGTAGACAAACCTATCTGGGTAGACGACCCAGTTGCTAATTGAGTAGTTGGTTGGGTAGATGACCCTGTTACAGCTTGACAAAATGACAAAGGAGGATATTCAGCTAAAACTTAATAAGTATTTGCGATGGAAACTTTTCCCACACCTGCAACTTGAATAGATTGATTAGTTTTTGCCATGACGTAATCACTAGCCTTCATAATCTTTTTATTTGACATTTTGACTATCCTCAACAAATGTTTCACTCTCTGATCTTGTCCTGCAAAAATTCTCTTGTTAAGAAATCTAGGATAGAATTATTTTCTCCTTTAATAAATTCAATTTCAAAATCAAATACGGATAAAATTGCTTGTCATCTTGTAAAAATTTGTTTAGAAACTAAATTTTTAACATCGTTTTATAAAACTTCTTTTGCAAATTTGCAATCAATACGGAGTAAAAATGTTTTTTTTAATAAATCATCTTGAAATTTTGTAATACATAAAACAATTGATAAAATTTCCTTTTAATAGCTGAATAATTCTTTTGTGGTCTGAGCCATAATCCTGAAGATACCTAACTAAGTCTTCTTTATTTGACTCTGGTAATTTTTTTCTTAAGAATACCTCCATATCCTATTTCAAAGGCATCTGTTTCTACAATCATAAAGGCATCAAAATGTGGAATTCCTAGGCAAGGAAGTGTTTTGACTTTTTGTTTTAAGATCTTGACACTAGTAGAAAAATAGCCTACGGCAACGTGCAGGCGCATGTTGCTGTTCTGCCTGTTGTGAAAAGTCCAGGACATTTCGCAACGTGCAATGCACGTTGTCGTAGGCCGTTTTGCATGTTGCTATTTGAGATTTCGCAACGTGCATCGCACGTTGTTAAATACCCAAAAATTATAAACTTTTAGCAACGTGCAATGCACGTTGCTGTATCTCAAATAGCAACGTGCATTGCACGTTGCTATATCTGAATTCGCAACGTACAATGCACGTTGCTGTATACCGTTAATGGCAACGTGCATTGCACGTTGCCGTAGGTATAATATATATATAAAAAATAAATGCATATATATTTTTATAAATTTTTGGATAATTTGTGATACTTGTAATATTTTATAACTATATACTTCATAATAGGAATGATTACATTCAAGTTAACAATTATATATAATATCAAATTGCATATTTAAATTGAAATGAATATCATTACAATAGTAAAAGTTTAAATACTTGTATCTATACAACAAGTAAGAAGCATTGGAATTGAAAATAAGTAATGTACATGAACAATAAGAAAATAACAAGTACTAGATGATTTGAGTGTTTAAAGTACCACAAATGAAACAACCATTAGAAATCAAAGTGTCTTCTCCTCCTTAACACTTTCATCATCTTGAAGATTTTAGTAAACACCAACAAGGCCTACACAAGAAAATATTAACAAATTAGTTATTTTAAACACAATCTTATGCCAAGTTAAATTTATTAAAAAAAATAGTTGTCATAACAATCTTAAAAAATTTTGGCAGAGTTCCATCTATTTATTAGCATTTTCCAAAAGTACATAACATATCAAAAACACTTCTAATACCAAAACATTCTTCTAGAACAACAATATAAGACCCATATAAGCAAATTTCTTACTATATGGTAGCCATTCAGAGCATGTGTTTTGACAACAAATTGGACAAGCAAATTTTCCTTTGGTAGACCATCCAGACATACTGGCATATGTTGGAAAATCATTGATTGTCCACATCAAAATAGCTTTCAAGTTGACCATCCAGACAGTTTGTAAGCTCTTCCTTGCTTGTTTCACTATCATTATGTGAAATATTTCCTTCTTCAAAACCTATATGATCCCTATACATCCTAAAGGTATCCATCATTTCAATATCTTCATTTTGCATTGATGTACTATAACTCTCTCCATGAATGACCTATATAGTATAAGTAGGATCCATTCCTTTGATAACTAAGTGCTCATACACTATGTTAAAGTGATGGCGTTGTACATTCTTACATTGTTTGCAAGGGCACACTATAATGTCCGAGTTTCTTGAATTTTCACGAGCCTTGTTAACATAATTTAGTGCACCCTTCCTATACTCCTCCGAACATCTACAAGTAATATGACATAATACCTTAAACTTAGTTTATGGTATTTTAATGAACTAACTAAATCTAATGAATTCTTGGCCTCACCAAACTTTGTTTTAGCCTCACCAAACTTTATTTTGTGAAAGAAGCCAAATTTCAAATACTTGAACAATAAATTTCAATGTATTAAACAATTACAATTTTATGAAAGAAGCAAATAGATAGAAATTTCAATTACTTGCAAAGTAAACACAATAAATTTATTATCTAACTCCCAATTTTAAAGAAGAAAACAAACAAAGAGAGAAAACTCTGATCAAACAAAAATTGAACAATAAAGGAAAAGTGAAAGATTATAAAAATTACCTACAAATAGCTCAGAAATCTACAGAAGAGCGAGCTGAGAGCACAAGAACTGCAACAACATGACAAGTGATTCAAATCGAAAGAAATTAAAAGATTAAATGAAAAATCAACTTGAAGAAATCAGATAGGAACTAGTTAAATTGGGTTCAAGTTAATGAACCCGGCCTGTTATAGATTCTAGTTATAACAAATTAATTCCATGGAATAATAAATGAATAATAAAGCTATTTAGAAAGAATGAGCAAAAATGAACATGGAATACTAAATTATAAAGTAATTCCGAACATGACAAGCCTAAGCCTAATCATTTGGTCGCTTCTACCTAACAAAATTCATTCTTTATTGAACTTTCAACAAAGCTTTCAACTGCTTACTTTTCCCCGTTTCAATAAAAAGCCAATTTGAAAACTACCATTTTTGCAACTACAAGTAAAAAGATGTGTGGCGGTGCTATTATTTCCAATTTCATTGATCTAAAGTGTGGCCGAAAATTGACCTCTGCTCCTACCTTGACAGCATTTCAGAGAACCTCAAAAGCCATACTAAGAACATGCCTCAAAAGCCTAGCCAACCCAAAAGAAAAAAGTGAGCAACGAGAAGAGTGAAACTAAGAAGTGTTAAGACTCAGCCAACTCGCTAAGAACGTGTACAGAGGAACAAGGTAGGGGCATGGGGCAAGTCGGTAGCTGAGATCAGAGACCCTCACAAGGGTTATAGACCCTTGCGGTGATAAAGCCACGCTCAACTTTGCCCAACCACCAACCCCAGCTCCAGTAATCCCGAATCCAAACCAAGAAAATATAAGAAAATAACGTAAAAAACTACACGTACCTACATGTAGATCCAGCTGGGATGTCTTTAGGAAATGATTCCAGAGCAGCAGCAGAACCCAAAACAGCCTATCCCTCTCTTGGTTTAACTTGAATAAGCCCCGTGCTCCTCCAAGGAGGTAGCCACAAGCTTGACAGAGAAGGTGAAGAGGAGGCAAGCGTGAGAGAGAAGGTCCAAAGAGGGACCTACAAGGTGAACGTGAGAGGCTAGCCATTAGCTGGCCATCCAGCAGCGAGGCCAGTTGCAGCTCTGAGTGCAGATCACGATCTGTTGATCTGTGGATGCTGGACGATGTCGTTGTGCCTCATCATCATCAACTCCATTAAGGAATGAAAATGAAAACAAATAAACGAAGAAGAAACGAACAAGAATTCTTAGTGTCCAGTAATCCCGAATCCAAACCAAGAAAATATAAGAAAATAACGTAAAAAACTAGACGTACCTGCACGTAGATCCAGCTGGGGTGTCTTTAGGAAATGATTCCACAGCAGCAGCAGAATCCAAAATAGGCTATCCCTCTCTCGGTTTAACTTGACTAAGTCCCGTGCTGCTCCAAGGAGGGAGCTACAAGCTTGACAGAGAAGGTGAAGAGGAGGCAAGCGTGACAGAGAAGGTCCAAGGAGGGAGCTACAAGGTGAACGTGAGAGGCTAGCCACTAGCTGGATAGATGAGTTTGGAACACGAGGAAGGTCGACGTTGTAACGGTATAGAGGGGAGCCACGATTTTAGGGTTCAATTTGAGTTGAATTAGATTGATTTGTGGCGAGTTAATTGAGTTTGTGGCTAAATTGCATACCGCTACAAGACCAAAACGTCATCGTTTTCATTTCTCTTTTTAAATAGATTGACTAATTTTTTATTAGTTTTCTGGTATTGTCTATATATTTATTTAACAATAAAATTATATTAATAATTTAACTTATTCTTAAGTTTAGGTTTTTGCAACGTGCAAGACATGCACGTTGCAGAAGCCTAGTTTTCGCAACGTGCATCATGTGCACGTTGTTAAAACTATGTTTTCGCAACGTGCATTTGTTGCACGTTGCCAAAAGATAGATTTCGCAACGTGCACAACGTGCACGTTGCGAATTGCCTGTTGCCTTAGGTGATTTTTCTTCTAGTGTGATTATCTTAGTATGTTCTTCTTTCCAGGGCAAAGGATTCTTTTGAAGTCTTTGATATAAAGGTTTGTATAATTTTCTAAGATTTGGAAAGAAATCTGAGACATAATTTAAAGATCCTAAAAATCTTTGTAATTGATTTTTATCTTTAATTTCATCTAGAAATTTATCAGCAAATTCTATTGCTCTTTGAACAAGTTTTATCGTTCGTTGATATATGTCATATCCTAAAAATCTTATTTTTGTTTGAAATAATTTCATTTTTGAGGCATAAATTACTAAACCATTTTTCTTGACTACATAAAAGAATGCTTTTAAATGTTTAAAATGTTGTTATATTGCTTCAAAAAAAATTAATATATCATCTATATATATGATAATAAATTTTGTATAAGGATTGAATATATCATTCATAATATACTGAAATTCAGATGGAGCATTCTTTAATCTAAATGGCATTGCATTCCATTCATAACGCCCAAATGGAACTGTAAAAGCTATTTTAGATCTGTTTTGTTTTGTAATTTGAACTTCTCAGAAACCACTTTTTATATCAAATTTTGAAAATAATATTGCATTATAAAGTCTTTTAAGTAAATCTCGTTTATTGGAAATAGGATATCTAATGCATTGTAATACTTTGTTTAGAGGTTTGTAATTGATTACTAGTCTTGGAACTCCTCTTTCTAATTCGAGTTTTTTATTAACATAAAATGCTGCATAACTCCAAGGTGATTTAGATTCTCTTATTAATTTTTTTTTTAATAAATCTTGTATTTCTTCTTGACAATATTGTAATAATTCTTGATTCATTTGAATTGGTCTAGCTTTTGCTGGTTCATTAAATTCTTTAATATATGGTAAAGTAACTATATGTTTTTTTCTATCCCAAAATTGATTAGGTACATCTGAACATACTTCTTGTCTAAATTTATTTTCAATTCTATATCATCCTTAATATTAGGGTTTTCTAATTGTTCCTCAATTCTTTTATGTTTAATTTCTTTTTAGAGATAATTAGTATGATGTTGTTTATTGATTATTAAATTAATTTGTTTAGTAATTGTATTTTGTTGTAGTGAATGAATTTCTCTAGTGTCTATTTGTGATAAAAATTTAAAACTTATTTTTGTTCCTATAATTTCAGTATGAATTCCTTGACTATCAACTTTAAATGGATATATTTATATTAAAAATGGACTACCTAAAATGATATTTTGACTGAGATTTTTTTCTAATATAAATGTTGTTTTAAAACAATATCCTTGATTACATATTTGGACTTTTGATAATTTATACTTGACTTCTAAATTTATTCCATTTGCACCTCTTAGTCTTTCAGACGTTTTTTCATAATATTTTGTTGGAGTAAGACATTCTCTAATACAATTTTAGCCTGCTCTCGAATCAGCTAAAGCAATTGTTTCTACTTGTATATAATTATCCATATGTAATAATATTCTATGTACCATTTTTGGTAATTAATTTTGTCTACAATTTGTACATAGTCTTCTTCTATTCGTGAACTAGAAGCTGTATTTTGATCTTTATTTTTAGATTCAACTATTGTTAATCTAGTTTGAGTCTAGAGTTATTCTAATTGTTGATTTTGAATTTCTTTTATTTGTTCTTTTAAATTCTTAATTTCTTATTGTAATTCTCCTGCAGTAACTTATTTAAATAGAGTTTGTGATGGATATTTATCCCATATTTTTTTAAACAAAATGTTTATGGTGTCTTAATGCTACTTTCTTGTTCCAATATTTCTTTTAATCTTATTAAATATTCTCTTTTTATATTATGATCTTTAATTTTATCACTTATATCAAATAAAAATTGTTTATCAGTAATTTTAGTAATTACATTAATTTGCTTACAGTTACATAATCCTTCTGTATAACTTAAAGATTTACTACTTTTTGAAGTATTATCAGTATCTTACATATCTAAAATATCATTATCTTCATCATCACTAATGCTAAATTCTTGAATAGATTGTTCATTAAATAATAATTTGTTCATTTTATCTCTTAATTCATCTTGATCATTTAAAAGTTCACTGACTTTATTCTTTTTTTTTACATTGTTTTGATGTATGACCAGTTTGTCTATAATTCCAACTTACTAATTGTTTTTTACACTTTGAATAATTCTTCTTAGGTTTATGTTTTTTCTTATTCTTTTTATAGCATTGATTATCAAATTGATTTTTATAAATTTTTTTTTACTTATTTTTCTTATATTTCTTTGAATATGATGGTGGCTTAAGATTTTCATAACCATATTGTTCACAGAACGATCTCATAGTTTTGCTAAAACTTTCTATTTTTCTTTTTCCTTTTTGTTCTTGACATATTGCTAAGCCTTCTTTTTTAATAAAAGCAAACAATTGACCATATATTATATTATCCCGAGGAATTGAATTTCCTCATGTTATCTCTGTTAATTTATTGATTATTTTTTCAGAAAAGAATTTCGGTAATCCTGCAATAAATCTCTTTCCAGAAAGAAGCATTGCAGTCTCGCCTCTTAAATATATTTGTTAAAAATACATATTCATACCATCTGAAATCTCATAAGGTTGGACATCTAAGATTTGTTAGAATTATTTTTGAACTAGCTAATTCCTCTTTAGGATCTCCTATGAAATGCATTGAATGTGTATATATCAATATTTCTACAGCATTTTGAGTTTCTTAAATAGTTACAAACCCATCTTCGTCTTCTACTTAAGTTTTTTCTACATGATTAATTCTAAAATGATATCTATAATTAGAATTTCTCTAAATTCTTCCTCTTTCGCAAAGCGTCCAGTAATATATTTCTAGATCATAAATATGGTCTTGAAGCCAATCCGTTTGTGTCATTAAGTCTAATCTATCTCTACGTGATATTCTATACCAATTACTTTGAAGAAGATTTTTTATGTTTCTATTTTCAATTCTATCTCTTCTAAGATGTTCGCTTAATCTACAATATATATATATAGAGTACCAAATTGGGGAAACATGATCGATAAAAGTAAGAAATAAAGTAAAACAATATATATATATACACGGAGTATTGAAAGCAACAATTTAATAAAACATAAAAGTAAAATGAGTAATTTAAATAACAAATTTTAAATATTAAAAGTAAGAGATGAATAAAACTTACTTTTTATTTGAAAACTTTTAGTTGAAAATTACAAGAGAACTTCGTAAGGCAAGGTCTCACACTTTTAGCCGATGCCTTTGATTTGATTACAAAAGACTTTATATAGACTTTATAAGCGGATTTCAAAACATTTTAAGTCCATGACAACTATTACTAACTTTAAACTTTTTTGACTGAGATCAATACATTTAAAATACAATGATGATTATTTTTTACAATAATATTTGCTTTTTCCTTTTCTTGATAGGCTTGAGCAAACGTGGAAGCTTGCTTGCTATATTTTTCCACCGACCTTATAGAAAGTGAATTGGATATGAGCTGGACTTTCTTGACTTTATAGATCATAAGGATCTTGAAAAAGTGGCCCACCAAATGGATCTTCATCTGGATCTTCTAGAGTACTGTCTGATGAGTTGTCTGAAATCTATTAAATAAGTGTCATCAATTACTTAATTAAGCTATTTACTTTTTGACTTCTTCTTGGAACTTTTTGATGATGTTGGCTTGTCTTGGGCTTCGACTTCTATCTTTAGTGGAGTATTGGGCTTGATTGATCTTTCTTTAAGTTTGGCTTGAGTTTGCATGGGCTTTTTACCGGATTTGATCTATATTAAAGTTAATTAGCTTTAAAACGTATAACCAAGCAGGAAAATATTGTACTTAATAAATAAGTGATGACAAATAAGTTATTATTTCCTAAGCTGAAGAAAACTCAAAACATGGAACAAATGGAAAGCTATGCTGACTTCTTGTATATAAAACGGCCATTATTTCCTAAGCTTAAATATTATGACCGCTATAACTCATCATCAGTTAAATGCTAGTTATGGTAATCTCTTCTTAGAAATGCATACTTTTGGTGGTCATTAATTTTTTTTATTAAATTCAAATCAGCACTGTAATTTAATATTATTTTCTTTATTGAGTTGGAAGTTAAACTTCTCATATCCTACAAGGTATTTGAATGATTGAATCATAAGATGCACACAAGTCTATAAACTTAATTTCCGTGAGTGGTTGAAACTTCTTAGTCACTTTAATTGAGTCCTACTGCAGCAGCTCCGTGGGCCGTGAGATCATAGGGTTATTTTAATTATCTAATCCAATGGTTTTCCTTAACTTGACAAATATTTAAAAGTTTTACTTACAACCTGATGTCCCGGTAGCTTGCATCCTTTATGTGAGATTTCTAACCTTACCCTCTACCATTTATGGTTTCTATTTTCCTTGATATGGTGTAAACTTTTTTTGGCACAGAGCTTATGGGTTACAAAGGCCATGTCGATCCTTGAAATTAGGGCAATGATGCAGTAGCCTATTACAATCAATCTCTATGGTCGTGCTTAGAAATCCCCTATCTTTGTGTACAGACTCTTGATTTATCCGATTTGGTTGTTTACAATAGCCGTTCGATATCTTAAGGTTGGTTATGACGCAGAAAGTGTTTTGATAAGTGTCTATTTATATATCATTTTCATATCAATTCGTCCATGTTTCTTTGCTATATTCCGTGGTATTTTTATGTTTTTGTGTGTTTTGATGTTTGTAGGAGTTTTGGAGCAACTTGCACAAAAATGGAGTAAAACCCTTCATTTTCACCTCTGCTAGTCAGTGATCTTCTCGGATTTAATTGTATTGATATACAATGAACCCGACGACATATTATATACCGTTGGAAAGCTCTCGAAGTCTATTTTTTTGGAGAAATTTACGGTTTATAAATCCATTCAGTGTACCAAAAGTTCTAATCAAAACAGTATGAGATGTATAGAAATATAATTCCACAAGCCACTGTAGCATGTATAATACGGGGCACTGTAGCAAGTCACTGTAGCAGAGTATTTAAACACATGTTAGGGTTTTATTTTCATAACTTGAAGAGGGGAGAACGTGGTGGAGGCTGCAGCTCTGGAATTCTTTCATCTCTTGGAGTTCTTGTAGAAGAAAGGAAGCTTGGAAAGAGGAAGAACTACAATCCAAAGAGAATTACATCAAATTTGCTAAGATTTTACCTTCCCTTTCATTTTCTGGAATGTCTCCATGTTGTATTGTATTTACCACGTTCTAAAACATGTGTAACTGAATATGAATTGGTTGAGGGTGATTTCAAAGCCCCTGATATGGTTTTTGTAAGTTGATTGTGTAAGGAATTGTTATCCAATTCTCTATTTGAAGTTGCTTGTATTCTCCCATATTTAATGCTTATGATTGCTTGCTGATTGTATTTGAGTGGCCAACTGAATATAATCTGGTTGTGATTTATTGCTAGACTAGAAATCTTGATCCGTAATTGTCTTGAATTTCTAATCATTAGTAGCAAACTTGTGATCAGAGATTACAATTGGAGAATATAACCTAAGTTAAATAATCCGAGCTTGTGTGTTTATTGCTTAGATCAACCTAGCTTTCTTATCATAATGCATCCATTGAATTAAACTCAGAGAGCTTATTCTAGGTTGTTTAATGGATAGAGATTAAATAAAGAGCTTGTTTTATTTAACAACAAAGTAAGGAAAGATTGGGGTAATAGATCTTGTTATTATCTACGGTTGATAACTTCAATGCTGTAATTGGATGACAATTCTACGATTAATTCGCAAATCCATATCTTGTGTAGAGAAGGATCCCTTAACCAGCTTTCTCTCATTGATTTTTCATTCGAATTAACTTTCTGTTTTGTTATTCTTCGTTTGCAATATTATTTCACTTAGTTAATCAATCAACAAAACCCCCCATTTACTCTGTTTTTGCTTTCAAATAACAAATTTAATTAGAATCAATCCTCGTGGGAACGATATCTTACTTATCACTTTATTACTTGTGCGACTAGTATACTTGCTAATTTCGAACGCATCAAGTTTTTGGCGCCGTTGCCGGGGATTGATTTTCTAATCGATTTGTTATTTTGTTTTCATTGTTCATTCATATTTTCTTTGTTTTTCTTTTCTGATTGTTTGTGTTTAGATAACATGGTAGTAAACTTCTATCAATTCAGTAGCGGATTTGAGCCACAAGTACCATGGAGAGTAAATGAGGTAAGCACTCCGAACATTGAACAACAACTTTCTGAGCTAACCTCTCTTGTGGAAAACATGGCTGTAGGAGATATGCAAAAATCTTATGAATGTGGGGTATATTCTACGATGGAGCATCCAATCGACATGTATCCAACTTTACAAGAAGAATATATGGAACAAGCAACCTAGAGTGCAGCAACCTTTTCAAATGCAACCACCACCAATGCCACATCCAGCACCGCAACCAGCTTCACAAAAATCAGGTATGTCTCTCCAGGACATTGTTAATGCACTTGCCATTAACACAATGCAATTCCAGCAGGAAACTGGGGCAAGTATCCAAAACCTGGCAAATCAAATGGGAAAATTGGCTACTAGCATGAGCAAATTTGAGGGCCAAGACTCAGAAAAATTATCTTCTCAAACGGTGATCAATCCAAGAGAGACTGCTAGTGCAATAACTTCACGAAATGGAGAGCAATTAGATGTCTTGCCAAGGAAATCACAAACTGATGAAGGAGATGACACCACTTCCATCATGAACAAAACATTGACTTCTCAGGTAAATCCGATAACTCCCATTCCTTCATATGTTACTCCTCCACTTTTTCCTAGTAGATTTGCAAAATCGAAGAAGGAGGAACAAGAACAGAAAATCTTGGAAACTTCTCCAAAAATTGAGGTAAATATACCACTTCTAGATGCTATCGAGCAAGTACCTTGTTATACAAAATGTCTCAAGGAGTTATGCACCAGCAAGAGGAAGTTAAAAGGAAATGAGAAAGTAAGTGTGGGGGAAAATGTTTCAGCTGTTTTACAAGGAAAAATTCCTCCGAAATACAAAGATTCAGGTACGTTCACCATTACATGCACCATTGGTAAAACTAAGTTTGAAAGAGCTACATTCGATTTAGAAGCATTTATTAACATCATGCCATATTCTATTTATGCTTATTTAAATCTTGGACCTTTTGTGGAAACTGGTATTACCATTCAACTTACTGATCGTTCTAATGCATATCCCAAGGGAGTTGTGGAAGATGTGCTTGTGCAGGTGAATCAATTGGTTTTCCCAGCAGACTTCTATGTTCTTGAAATGGAGGATGAGACATCTCCTAATCCAACACCAATTCTTTTGGGGAGACCATTCTTGAAAACTGCTCGAACTAAGATTGATGTTCATGATGGCACTCTCACCATGGAATTCGATGGCGAGGTGATTCGTTTCAATATTTTTGAGGCAATGAGGTACTCTAATGACTTACATTCTGTTTTTGCAGTTGATGTTATTGATTATTTGCCACAACAATGTTTTGAGTTAACTCGCAAGAATGGAGTGGATGTTGCTATTAGTGAACACATAAGGATAGAAAGTTTCAAAGAACCAAGAAAGCTGATACAAGTGTCTAAAGAAGTGGAGGAAGCTGTGACAAGCTTGGATGAGACTATAGCTATCACCACAAATAGGTATGATGTTTCGTACATTGAATTGCCTTTATCTAATGAGAAACTTCTTCCTTCTGTGATGAAAGCCAATACCTTGGAGCTTAAGTCACTTCCAGATCATTTGAATTATGGATTCTTGGGTGAGAATGATACTTTGCGAGTTACAATAGAAATGGGCCTTGCACGAATACAAGAAGAGAAACTCATCCGAATACTTACAGATCACAAAATAGCTATTGAGTGGACAATTGTTGACATCCAAGGCCCATCCATATGCATGGACCGTATCTTATTAGAAGAGGGATCCAAGCCCATTGAAGAGGGATCCAAGCCCATTGGATCCTCCCATGATGGAACCAACGTCAGGCTGAGGACGTTAAACCAAGCGCTTATTGGGAGGCAACCCAATGTTTTTGAAAAAAAAAAAGAAAAATAAAATGAGGTAATAATGATCGATTTTTGTGTCTCGAGGAGATTCCTTTCATAGGCCATCAAATTGATCAGGTTTTATCTCTCTTTGCCATCTGTCTCATTTGTTTTTATATTTTTTACTTGTTTTTACTTTTGTTTGCTATTGTGTTGTTATCTCTTTTATGTGTCTTTAGTTTCGTTTTTGCTCTTTTCTTTTCCTTTCTTTTGTTTAATTTGATTACTCTGTGCTTTGAGCTCATTTGTGCAGCAGCTTGTGAAAACATCCAAACGGAAGCTGAAGCATTGCCCGCCAAGGTTTGAAACGTGCATATCTTGGAGAAGAACAAACTCAATCGCATTATCGGTAATATCTCTCTTTTCTCCTCTTCAATGGATGCCGATATCTTTCTGTCGAACCTTCGTAAATATTTCCCTTCACTTCCTCAAAATGTTGTGTTTAAAATTTATAAAGTACGGATGACTAGACTTTGGGCATTGATGCTCCTAAATGTGCCTGCTGATATCTGATGGCTTATCGAAGCCAAGGTGAGATTGTCCGGTGAGCCGGACATTAATCTCGCAAAATACATGCCTGGTCTAGGAAAGAGCTACTACGCCAAGAGGCGAAGAGCGAAAAGGTTACAAGTATGTTATAAATGTGCTAGATGGAATTGTAACCAGACTTGTCGTTCATTAGGTTTTGCGTCCAGGAATAGAGAAGATAAACTTTCATTTATTAAGAATGGTTTGAGTAATGAGTCGCTGGATAATGTTTTGTTAACTCTCGAGTCACATTCTTGTGGACTTGTTCAGCGTGAATTGCTTAATCTATGGACACAATTTCGTGATGAATTGCAGTGTTATAGTCTAGGGAATCTGACTAAAAACGACCCTGTTTGCCAGTTTATAAGAAAACTGGATGGGAAGCAAATCCCCGACTCATAGAAGGCGTTTCAGCCGTTACTGGACGTAAAACCAGAGGAAGATGTGAGCCACAATCACAACTACTTGTATATTTGAATGTGTGTTGTTGTTGTAGAATTTTTTTTCTTGTTTCATTTGATCTGATTATCAATGTTGTTTTTGTGTTGTTGTTGTTTGTTGATTTTGTTTGTTTTAATTTCAAGTTTTCTTTTTGACAAACCAGATGACTACCCCATGATATAAGCACACGTGGAAGACAAGTGTGGAGGTTTTGTCAACCTCCGCCGAAAGTATATCTTTACTTTTCATGCTTCACGTGGGAGACAAGTGTGGCGGTTTTTTTTCAAACCCCACCGAAAGTTTATCTCCATTTTTCATGCACACGTGGGCGACAAGTGTGGAGGTTTTGTCAAACCCCACCGAAAGCATATCTATTTTTTCAAATCTCGGGGCGATAAATCTGCATCGAGCACCCCCCACCGACATTATGTCCCCATGTGTCAAATTTGAGAGTTTTACGTGTGTATATATCCATGCTGCATATTTTGAAATGTCATTTCATACCCTGTCTTGCACTTGAATCGCATAATCTAACGTGCAAATCACTGTCTTAACACAATTTAGGAGCACCCTTGTAGCAAATGGAGAAAAACAATTCGGCGCTTCCAATATATGCGTATTTTGTGGATCGCAATTGGGTAAAGTGGAGAGCTTTAACAACAGCAGCTCTTGATCTTGGTAGAGTGATAGGTGTCTATTTATATATCATTTTCATATCAATTCGTCCATGTTTCTTTGCTATATTCCTTGGTATTTTTATGTTTTTGTGTGGTTTTTGATGTTTGTAGGAGTTTTGGAGGAACTTACACAAAATTGGAGTAAACCCCTTCATTTTCACCTCTGCTAGTCAACCAATTTCTTGGAGTTGATTGTATCGATATACAATTAACCGGATAACATGCTATATACCATTGAAAAGCTCTCGAAGTTTATTTTCTGGAGAAATTTACGGTTCACGAATTTATGTAGTGTACCGAAAGTTGTGATAAAAATGGTATGAGAAGTGTATATTTGTAATTCCATATATCACTGTAGCAAGTTACTGTAGCAGAGTATTTAAACACATTTTAGGGTTTTATTTTCATAACTTGAAGAGGGGAAAACGTGGGAGGAGGCTGCATTTCTGGATTTCTCTCATCCCTTGGAGTTCTTGAAGGAGAAAGAAGATTTGAAAGAGGAGGAACTACAATTCCAAGAAGATTCATCTACAAAGAAGATTTTCAAAGAATTTGCTAAGTTCTTTCTTTCTTTTTAAATTCTGGAATTTCTCTGTATTGTATTTGTTATTCTGATTGAATATGTGTAACTAAATATGAATTGGTTGAGGATGATTTCAAAGCCCTTGATATGGATTTTGTGAGTTGATTGTGTAAGAAATTGTTATCCACTTCTCTAATTGAAGTTGCTTGTATTTTCCCATATCTAATGCTTATGATTGCTTACTGATTGTATTTGGAATGGCCAACTGAATATAATCTGTTGTTGTCTATTACTAGATTAGAAATCTTGATCCGAAATTGTCATGAATTTCCAATCATTAGTAGCAAAATTGTGATCAGAGATTGCAATTGGAAAATCCAACCTAGGTTAAATAATCCGAACTTGTGTGATTATTGCTTAGATCAACCTATCTTTCTCATCGTAATGCTTATATTGAATTAAACTTAGAGAGCTTGTTCTAGGTTGTTTAATGGATAGAGATTAATAAAGAGCTTGTTTTATTTAACAACAAAGTAAGGAAAGATTGGGATAACAGCGCTTGTTGTTATCTACGGTTGATAACTTCAATGCTGTAATTGGATTACAATTCTATGTTAATTCACAAATTCATATCTTGTGGTAGAGAAAGAACCCTTAACCAAGTGTCTCTCAGTGATCTTTCATTCAAATTAACTTCTGTTTTGTTATTCTTAATTTGCATTCTTATTTCATTTAGTTAATCACTCAACAAAACCCCCACATTTAGTTAATTGTTGCTGGAAATAACAAATTCAATTAGAATCAATCCTCGTGGGAACGATAGCTTACTGATCACTTTATTACTTGTGCGACTAGTATACTTGCTAGTTTCGAACGCATCAAGTTTTTGGCGCCGTTGCCGGGGATTGATTTTCTAATCAATTTGTTATTCTGTTTTTACTACTGATTCTTGATTGTTATTTCCTGATTGTTTGGGTTTAGGCTTTTATGTCCGAGGGAGAAGCAGATCAGCGACTTAAGAGAATTAAGGAGTTTCTCCAATCCTCGAATTTAAGACTAAATCGTTCAATTTCAACTCCACCTCCAGAATTTGACCTTGCACGACATACTTCCCTCCCATCTTCTTGCAGTTCAATCAAATCTGAATCGGAAGCCATGGCAATGGAAAACGATCAGACTCTTAAGGAGTTAGCGGCTCCAATTATTGATCAACAACCGCTATGCATAAGCACCAATTCTGAGATAGATTTTGAACTTAAATCTAGACTTATTCATCTCTTACCTACATTTCATGGTTTTGCAGGAGAGGATCCGAACAAACACCTCAAAGAATTTCATGTGGTATGCTCCAGTATGAAGCCAACCGGCATTTCTGAAGAGCAAATTAAATTGAGAGCTTTCCCATTCTCATTAGCAGATTCTGCAAAAGATTGGCTATACTACCTACCACCAGGTACCATTACCACTTGGAATTAGATGAGTAAACTCTTTTTGGAGAAATACTTTCCAGCCTCGAAAGTTACAAATATTAGAAAAGATATTAGTGGCATTCAACAACACAATGGAGAATCACTTCATGAATATTGGGAGAGATTTAAGAGGTTATGTGCTAGCTGTCCAAACCACCAAATTGGTGATGGACTCCTAATTCAATATTTCTCTGAGGGTCTCCTACCCATGGAAAGGAGTATCATTGATGCTGCTAGTGGTGGAGCACTAGTTAATAAAACACCGAACGTGGCAAGACGTTTGATTAGTGACATGGCAGCGAACTCCCAACAATTCAGCAGTCATTTTGAGCCACAACTACCAAAAAGAGTAAATGAGGTAAGTACTTCAAACATTGAACAACAACTTTGTGAACTTACCTCTCTTGTAAAAAAAGTGGCTGTAGGACATATGCAGCATCTTTATGCATGTGGAGTATGTTCTGCCATGGACCATCCAACCGACATGTGTCCAACTTTGCAAGAAGGAGATACAGAACAAGCCAATGCCATGGGTGGATTTCCAGGACAACCAAGGCAAAGGTATGAACCTTTCTCCAATACTTACAATGCTGGAAGGAGAGATCACCCTAATTTAAGATATGGGAATCATCAGCCAATTGCCCCAAAGGCCATACCAAATCGACCACCAGGTTTCAATCAACCAAGGGTGCAGCAACCATTTCAAGCACAACCCCCACCAATACCACAACCAGCACCACAACCAGCTCCACAAAATTCAGGTATGTCTCTCCAGGATATTGTTAAAGCACTTGCCACAAACACAATGCAATTTCAGCAGGAAACTAGTGCAAGTATCCAAAACCTGGAAAATCAAATGGGACAATTGGCCACTAACATGAGCAAATTTGAGAGTCAAAGCTCAGGAAAATTACCTTCTCAGCCGGTGATCAATCCAAGAGAGAATGCTAGTGCTGTAACTTTGAGAAGTGGGAAACAATTAGAGATTCCACCAAAGAAATCACAAACTGATGAAGTGGATGACACCACTTCCACCATGAATAAAACATCATCTTCTAAGGTAAATCCGAAAACCCATATTCCTTCATATGTTACTCCTCCACCTTTTCCTAGCAGATTTGCAAAATCAAAGAAGAAGGAACAGAGAACAAGAAATCCTGGAAACTTTTCGCAAGATCGAGGTAAACATACCACTTCTAAAAAAACTTCTGGATGCTATCAAGCAAGTGCCTCCTTATGCAAAATTTCTCAAAGAGTTATGCACCAACAAGAGGAAGTTGAAAGGAAATTAGAAGGTAAGTGTGGGGGAAAATGTTTCAGCTGTATTGCAAAGAAAAATTCCTCCGAAATGCAAAGATCCAGGTACGTTCACCATTCCATGCACCATTGGCAATACAAATTTTGAAAGAGCTATGTTAGATTTAGGAGCATCAATTAATGTCATGCCCTATTCTATTTATGCTTCCTTGAACCTTGGACCCCTTGCGGAAACTGGTATTGTAATTCAACTTGCTGATCGTTCTAATGCATATCCCAAGGGAGTTGTGGAAGATATGCTTGTGCAGGTGAATCAATTGGTTTTTCCAGCAGACTTCTATGTTCTGGAAATGGAGGATGAGACATCTCCCAATCCAACACAGATTCTTTTGGGGAGGCCATTCTTGAAAACTGCCCGAACGAAGATTGATGTTCATGATGGCACTCTCACCATGGAGTTTGATGCGAGGTGATTCGTTTCAATATTTTTAAGGCAATGAGGTACCTTAGTGACTTGCATTCTGTTTTTGCAGTTGATGTTATTGATTCTTTGGCACAACAACTTTTTGAGTTAACTCGCAAGGATGCATTGGAAGTAGCCATTAGTGAGCACATTGGGGCAGAAAATTCCAGAGAATCGAGGAAGTTTATACATGTGTCTAAAGAAGTGGAGGAAGCTGTGGCAATCTTGGATGAGACTATAACTATC